>JAQZBX010007627.1:0-50047 GCA_029593785.1 Cabassous unicinctus | reverse complement strand
GCCTCCTTGTGAGGGCAGGCCGGCTCGCACGGCGCCGTGGGCTGATGCGGCGAGACCTCACAGCAAGGGGGAGATAAGCAGACACAGAGAAGACACGCAGCGAATGGACACAGCAGCACAAGCAGCAAGGGGGGAGATAAATAAAATAAATAAATCTTTAAAAAAAAAAAAAGAATCTAGAGGCCTGGGCCGCCCAGAGCAGGAACACCCTCCCCCCGTCACAGGCTAATGACCTAGAAACAACTCAGACACGTTTTTACAACTTTTTTAATATATATTTTTATAAACAGGTCACGTGATAAAATAGCACAAGAAACACTTACCAAATATAAGGTTATATCTTCCGCATATACAGGAGAATGAGGTCGTTATGTACAATAAGAAAATGATTTTAGGGGTTGGTTGGTTTTGTTTTCCTCTCTCCCCTTAGTTTTTCCTCCTACAGTCGTTGGAAATATCACAGCTTCAGTTGCATTAATACTTTGGACAAATGGACAGCGCCCCCCTCCCCACTAGGGGGCTGCAGGGAGGAGGGGCTGAAGAAACTGGCTCCAGACCACTTCAGCCCCGGAGCTGCCGGCCGGCACTCCAAGGGGCAAGGAAATCTTTGGGCTGTTGAACGTTTCTCTGCTTCAACAGCATCTCTCACTCTTTCACTCTCTCACTCTCTGGCTCTCTGGAAACTGGCTACTCTCTTCCAACCAGACAGGGAATGTCCCTCAAAGAGGGGTGGGCGATGTATCTTCTGGGGCTCAAAGTTGGGATGGAAAGGGGTCCCAGCCCCCTCCTCAGCAATTGCCAAGATGTGCTAGCATCCCCCAGGACTTCCCAATGTCTTGGGATCGGACAGAACCGGGTTAGAGCCCATCGGGCAGGCAGAGGCTTGGGGAGCTGGGGAGGGCTGAGGTGAGGGTGGGTGTAGAAAGGCATCCTCCCTCCTCCAGGGGCGGAGGGTGTGCTGGCCACTGGAGGATCCGAGTCGCTGGCTGGCGCTGGCCCTGAGCCTTGGCTGGGGCCCAGACCCCACCTGCTCAGGGGGGAGCAGGGTGCTGAGAGCCCCGAGCCCAAATGGTGCAGGGGTTGGGATGTGGGGTCCTCCCAGGGCTGCTCCCTGCAAGGCCCTGAGGTGAGGCTCCAGCTTAGGGGCTCTCAAAGAGCCTGCACCACCCCTAGGTTGAGGGGGCCAGAGTTGTACAGAACTAATGTCATCGTCAGCCAGTCTGTCCGTCCCTCGTAGGCCCGAGGGGGAGAGAGAGAGCACAGTGACAGGAAGAGGGGAGGCCCGTGGGGGTTGGGCTGACGTGGAGGGGGCGGGTGGGGCTTGGGATCCTCGCGGGCCATGGCTTTTGGCGGTGGCCTGTTTCCCTTCGTACCCCTCGGAGGGCTCCAGGCGCAGTGCAGTGGAAGATGCGGGAAGCCCTCGGGGCTCCTTCGGGCCTCTGTGTCCTGGGGGACCCAGCCCCCCTCAATCCCCGGGGCCCTGCCCAGGGTGGAGGGGAGGGACAGCGGGAGACAAAGAGCGGGGTATGGGCGGGGAAGATGGGAAGGGCGGCCGTCTGGCGAGCTCAAAGCGCACCCCCAGGACCGAGCCTCGCCCCCCCTCCCCCCGCGAGTGGACAAGAGATGGCGGCGGCTGGGGCGCGGTGGGGGGCGGGCGTGCAGTGCGGGCGCGAGGGGCATGCACAAAGTCCCCGAGCGTGCGTGCGTGCGTGGGGCTGGCCCGCCCACCGCCCCTCGCTGACCGGGGCGGGGCCAGGGGAGCAGCGGAGGGGCCGGGGGCGGGGCCGGGGGCGGGGCCTGGCTGTCCCTCGGCTCGCCCGCCCCCCGCGCTCGGCCGGGGCCTCGTGGGCTCCCCTTAGGGCAGGGCCGCGAGGGGGAGCGCCCAGCGACGCCCCCGCCCCCCCACCCAGGGCAAGGCCGGGGTCCCGCGCGGGGGCGGGCAGGGCCCCGCGCTACTCGATGACGAGGCAGCGGGGCAGATGCTGCGAGAAGTACTTGAAGAGCTCTGGTGTGGCCCCGGGGCAGTTGGTCAGCTCCAGCTCCTCCAGCTCCTGCAGCTGCACCAGGCCCGACAGCCCCGTGGTGGTCAGCAGCGGGCAGCCTGCGGGGCGGGGCGGGCGCTCAGTGGGCAGGGCCGGGCCCGGGGCGCCGCCATCCCTACTTGGGAAAGGGCAGAAGGCAGGACCGAGCCCGGGCTCGGCTAGAGCTTGCTCAGACCTGGGATGCGGCAAGTCAGCCCCGGGCGTGACTCTGCACAAGGCACCCAACAAGCTTGGGGTGGGGTGTTGGACCTCATTGGGGGTGGAGGGCTCTGGTCACTGTCCAGCAGGGAGGCAAGGGTCTCACCTGCCAGAGACAAGAGACGCAAACTCCTCATGGCCAGGAGGTGCTTCAGCCCGAAGTCCTGCACCTGGGCGAGAGGGGAGCGGGTTGACTGTTTCCGCTCACTCCCTGGGAGGGGACCCCCACACTGCATCTGTTGGAGCTGCAGGAGGCGGGACTCAAAACAGGGGATGCTTAGCCTCCCACGGAGCCAGGAGACAGCTGGGGAGTGCCAGTGAGAGTCCTGGGGAACCTGTAGGGCCCCCCCAGGTCCGCCACTGGGTGCAGAGGGATCCCAGACTTCCCTAAGTGTCCGAGTGAGGCCAAGATAGGGTCTGCGGATTGCCCCCCAGCCCCCAGATTCTCCCCGGTCCCTCGAGGTGCTGAGGGCTGGTACCTGGCAGCACCATCGCAGGTAAAGGCTGCGGAGTGACGACATGGTGGACAAATAGCTGAGGCCAGTGTCCGTGATGCGGACGCACCTGTGGGCAGACCAGAGTGAGAATGCCGGAAGCCACTTTCAAGCTGCCTCGCGTGGCCCCTCAGCTCCAGCTCTCCTTTCCTGGAGTGCCCCTGGCCTGGATGCACCCCAGGGCCTCGCTGACTCCCCGCCTGCCTCCACCCCTCTCTCCGTGGCACCACCCACTCCTGAGGACCAGGGTAGGATCAGCTATGGGGGCCTGGCCTACTCTGCCATCACCTGCTTAAGACAGGCCCTCCCTGCCCCAGGGCTCATGCGCGCACCTGTCCAGCACAAGCTCCTCCAGGCGGTGCAGGTCGCAGGCCACGTACTCTAGCGCCATGTCGGTGATGCGCGGGCACCAGGAAAGGTCGAGGCTGCGCAGCTTGCGCAGGTTCTCGGCCACCAGCTCGACGCCGTCATCGGTGACCTTGGAGCAGCCTGAGAGGCTGAGCGCGGTGAGGTTGGGCAGGCTGTGCACCACGTTGACCACGCCGTGGTTGGTGATCTCCCAGCAGGACAGCAGGCGCAGCGTGTGCGTGCTGTGGCCCTGGCGCGCCGTGAAGTAGGCCAGCGCCGTGTCCGTGACGTGGTAGGCCTGCAGGCTCAGCTCAGCCAGGTTGGGCAGTAGCTGCGAGATGGCCGCAATGGCGTCGTCGGCCACGTTGATGCAGTCGCTCACGCTGAGCGAGGTGATGCGTGCGCTCAGGCTGGACCACAGCCCCGCCTCAGTGAAGTCGTTGCAGCCCGACAGCTCCAGGCGCACCACGCCCTGCATCTGCTCCAGCATCACCTGCACGCGGGCGGGCGGGGTCAGGAAGCCCCCCACCTCGCCCCACCACTGCAGAGCCCGGGAGTCGCAAGCACTGGAGGGCATGGGGAGCAGGAAGCAGACTCTCACACGCATTACACAGTCATCCAGCCAAACTCGGCCGGGTGCACTTTACAGTGTGTAAGCCAGTCTCGACAACTTTCCAGAGGAGGAGGCAGGGCACAGGGGACCCGCGGAGCCCCAGGCCTGGCCAGCACGTGGAGTCTCAGGAACGTCGTGTTACAGCCCTTCTCCTGCCCGAAGGGACTCCTGCCCAGTGCCCCTCTGACCTTTGCTCCTTCTCTTCTCCTCCAGCGCCCCTCACTCAGAAAGGCCCCTCGATTGTTTGACTGCCTGTTATCTCACTAATTTTTAAACAAGGGGCCCAGCATTTTCATTTTATCCTGGGTTCCATGAATTCTAAAGCTGGTCCTGCTTCTCCCACTCGAGCCAGGAGCCTCCTTAGCCGCCCTCAGGTCCTTGGCTCCCTGTGCGCCGAGCCCTGCCTGCGGCCACCCCCGCGCCCTCCACCCCAGCAAGTTGGCTGCTGCAGAGCCTTCGCCCCCACCTCACCCCACCTCCAGCAGCCGTGAGCGCACCTCCAGGCCGGCGTCGGTGATGGTGGAGCGCTTGAGGCTCATGGCCTTGACGCCCTTCTTGGAGAGCGCGTAGTTATCGATGAACTCGCAGATGTCCAGGTCCGAGACGCCAACCAGGCAGAAGCCCTCGAAGCCGCGCGCTGCGAAGCCCTGTAGGTTCACGAACTCCTTCTCGCCCCCGGGCAGTGTGTTGTAGAGCTCTTTGGCGTGCAGCACAGGCGTGAGGCCTGCCCAGAACTTGGGCTGGTAGAGCACTCGCCGCCAGGCCTTGCACACCTGCGCCAGCACGCACTTCTCGCACGCCGAGAAGTACCAGAACAGGCCATTGAGGATCTTCTCATCTGTGGCCAGGGGCGGCCGCTCTGCCGGGGGCCCGGGCACTGGGGCCGGGGCTGGTCCACCAAGGGGGAGCCCCACTGGGGGGCACGGGCCCCCGGCCAGGGCAGCCCGGGGCAGCGGGGCAGCCAGGCTGGGTGGTGGGAGGGTGGGCGGGGGCGGCGGCTGACAGAGGCGGTTCTTGACGGCTGGCGTGCCCTTGGTGATGCTGGCGGCGCCCAGGCCGTTGGTCTGGCCCGGCAGCTTCACCAGGCCGTTGCGAGGCAAGCACGGGGGCTTGGGGTCGCTGTCGACACCCGGGCTTGACATCTTCCCCGCTCACTCTGCGCAGGGGACGGGAGGAGAGGGAGTGAGCCTGCTGCTCTCTGCTTCCCGCCCACGGCACTCCTGAACCCACCCAGCAGGAAGCACGTGAGTCCTTTTCCCACCCCACACGTGAGCACTGACGGGAGGGCAGGGCCAGTCATGACGACATGCATTGAGCACTGATTGTATGCACCGAGCTCACCCTGCCCCTGCTCACAGACCCTTTTTGACAGGCACAATGGTTCCCATTTTACAACTGAGAAAAAGGAGGCAGAGAAAGACAGATGGGCCTTTCCTCTCTGCCTGCCTGCTGCCCACCTGCGTGACCTCAGCTGGGCAGTGTCTGAGGAGCTGGAGGACAGGGCTTAGGGTGGGATGTGGCCTCAGGCCCTCAGCAGCTTGGCACCCATAGAGGTTCTGTGGCTCAGGAACTGCCCACGGAAAGGGCAGGTGTCTTCCCAGGGTCCACTGTGATGCCAGCACAGAGAGCAGGAGACATGAAGCATCTCTTTTCTCCTCTGCCCAACCCAGGGAGGACGAGGCTGTGACAAGTGTCCCCATCACACGGATGAGGAAACTGAGGCTGAGGCCACTAGGCCTGAGCTGGCCATGGAAGGGTATGTGTGGGGTCATCTGCCATAGGCTCCCCATGGCTCTCCCTTCCTCAGGCCTCTAAGCTGAATGGACGGCAGAGGGAACTGTGCACGGGCAGTCCTGGAGGGAGGCCCCTGTGGCTTCACCATCTGTTCCCCATGCCAGCTCCTCCTGCCCACTCTGCCCGCAAATGCCCAGCAAGGAGCTGGTGCCCCAGGGTTCTGGGGCCAGATGCCCTTGGCTTGAAACGAACCCCAACCTGGCCTTGTGGCCTTGGTGAGCCACTGCCTCCTCAGACGCAGCTTCCTCGCCTCTAAGCCCAGTGGAGATGGAATAGTCGCCACGGGGCTGCGTGTGAAAGGCGCTGAGCCTCGCGCCTGGCTCGTAGTGAGCACTTGCTCGGAAGGTGGCATCGAGGTTACTTCTCCAGACCCGAGGGCAAGGCAGGTTCTGTCTTCCTGGGCGTGTAGGTGACCCTGGAACCCAGTCCAGAGCTTCCATGCACGTCCCTACCTTCCTGCCCTGCAGACTCAGGGTGGGGCCCTCTCAGCCTGCAGCGGGCGGGCGCTGCTTCAACGTGACTAGAGCTGAGATGGGGCCCTCGCTGGGCACCCTGTGCCCACTCCCAGCCCCCCCAAATACACCTCTTCCAGGCTCCCCTAGCATGGGGGCCTCGCTGCAGCACCTGTCAAAAGCTTCAGCTTCCACTCCCTGGACAGAGAGACCCTTGCCCAGACTCTAATCTGGGGAGGCATAGACTTGGGCTGGGGTCTCACTGGAAACCAAGCACCATGATTTCAAGGCTCAGGAACCACCCCCCCAGCCTTCCTGCCCTGGTCGCTATGAGCCCCCACGCCCACAGGCCCACACCAGGCCCTCTGTGCTCTCCCTCTCTCTTCCCCCTCCCCAAAAGTGTCATCAGGTCCTGGACTCGGGCCGGGCCCTGCCCGGAGAAGGCTCCCCACCCCTGCCCTGCCCTTCCCAGGCAGCTAATGACCAGGAAGCCGCAGCCTCAGGCTGGCTGATACGTTTGTCCAGGGCCCACGGGGACCTCACAGCAGCTCTGTGGGGTCAACTGCTTCTGTAACCCCATCTTCAGACAAGTCACACAGTTTGCCCACAGTGGTGGGGAGCGGGAACCAGAGCCTGGCCAGGCTTGGTGAGGGGGCTGCCTCGGGTCCCAGCACAGCAAGGGAGGGACCACCCGGGGACAGCAACGCCTGACGGAGGGACAGGCTGGGGGCCCTGGCTACCCCCACCCGAGGCGAGGGGAGAGGCAGCCCCGGCCTGAACATCCTCCAGGAACCCAGAACGGGGCCTCTTGCTCCCCAGGCCCGGGACGCCCGCCCACCTGGCCCTCCCCGCCTCCAGCAGACAGGGCCCGGCCGGCTCCCGCCCGGCGCTCAGCACCACGGACAGCGGCCACGACTGCGCGCGTGCGCCGGGCCTGGCCTGAGCTCGCCGCACGGCGGACAGCGGCTGCCTGGGGCGGGGTGCGGGGCCGCCCGGGCAAAGCCCAGGCCTGGCAAGCCTGGCTCGGCAGGGAGGGGCCCCGGGGCGGGGAGAGAAGCCGCCCGCTCCGGCTAGAATCGGGAGGAGGCGGCGGAGGCAGAACTAGGGAGAAATAACCCAAGGCGGTGCCGATTTAGGCTGAAGATGCTCCCAGCCCGGGGTGCACACGTGGAGCGCCTGAGATGGGGGTGCACGTGGCTGCTCGGCCGTCTGCGGGCTCCCTTCCTCGCCAGCTCACGTTTGCGCGTGCAGCCACAGTCCCACCCCGAGCAATCAAGCAAGACTTTGAGAGCCCGCGGGAGGGAGGGGCAGGCGGAGGCGGGGAGAGGGTCCTCAGCCCACACCCCGGGCCCCGCCAGCAGGCACAGCCCTGCCCTCGGTCGACCCTCACCACATGCCCACGGTCAGAGCTGCTTCCCCACAGAGGTGGCCCTGCTGCGTCTCCATCTTGTGTCCACACAGCCTGCTGTGCTCCAGCTGCTCCCTGAACTCCAGCCTGACTGAACCCCCCAACCCCCCAACTCAGAATTCAACATCTACCCCCTGAGCCCAGCGTTGGCGCTCAGGAGACAGCTGGGCTCTCAGTCAGACTGGGGCAGGGGCTGCCTTCCTGCCAGTTAGGCAAGAGGTCTCTGGCAGGCTCGGACCAAGGTTCCCTCCACCTGGGCTTGGCCACACCCACCCAGTAGTCCAGGTACCTCCACTCTCTTGGCACCTGTGACTGCCCATGACAACCTCGGGGGGCTCAGGGACCTGCCAGGAAGGGGTGGGGCAGCTGCAGGCCACTCAGGGCTGCCCTTCCCGTTAGGGACAAGCACCTCCAGAGCTGGTGCTGGGAAAAGAGGCTTTTTAGAGACAGCCAAGCTTGCAGTTTTCAGCCTCATGCCCCAGCCTGCTGAGCCTCATGGAACTCTAGGGGAGGCCCCCTCCCAGGGTTGGCTGCGGGGGGGTGGGAGGCCCCGGGTTCACCCTAGGGGGAGGATGGAGTCAGAGCTTCCTGCTACCTAGGCTATCAGCTGGAGCTGGGACAGGGTGCCACTGGGAAGAGTTCATCTTGACTTCTGTGTTGTCCCCAGCAGACTCATGGGAAAGCATGTAGGGGGAGCAGAGTAGACCCAGAGAGCATGGGGAGTGGCTGGGAGCTCCTGGGGGGACCCTGGCACTTGGTAGCTACCAAGTTGGCAGTCCACAGAAGGCTGTGCCAGGACCTTCTGCAGGTCAAGGCAGGGTGGGCTGTAACCCAGCAAGCCCACCTCCCACCCTCCCAGCCTCCCCCCAGGCCTGATCCCATGGTCCAGCTCACCCCACCCCATCCCTCCTCTCCTATCTCTACTGGCCTCAGCACACAGCATGCATGGGTCTCCCTGCTTGGGAGAGCACCCCCTCCTCAGCATGACTGCGCCCCTAGCTTTCACTGGGAGCACTGCTCCTGCCTCCCCTCTAGGACCCTCAGCCTCAGGAAGGCACCTCCAGGATTGCACCTGCTGCACAGAGCTCTCATCCCTGTCTACTGTGCACTGACCAGCACTGTCTCCTGGAGCACAGGCTGCACTGAGTCTAGGTGGCCCATGAGACTTGCTGACTGAATGCCTGAATGAATGAACAAACGCACAAACGCCCAGGCAATGGGGTCACACAGAAAGGGGCGCAGCTGCCAGAGAGCCTGGGGACCTGAAGGATGGGGCAGATTTGAAGGGAGGGACAGTCGGTTGGGGAGTTGTCGCCCAGCTGACCCTAGCTGTGACTGTGGCCAGTGGCCACAGGGGAGGGAGGCTGCCGGGGGATGGGGCATTAGTGGGTGCCAGAGTCTCTGAGAAAGACCCCAAGACCCGGAGGCAGTGGGCGGGGTGGGGGCATGCTTGGAAGAAAGCAGCTCATGCCTCCCTTCGGCAGAGGCCCCCTCAGGAGCTGTGGGGCTGAGGAAGCCGGCTGCCCTTGTCCCATCATCTGGCCACCCTGCCCTGCTCTTCCCAACACCCCCCACCCGTCACTGCTCTGAGCTGCCACACACTGCCTGGCCACGAGCAGGGACGGCCAGGCTCAGAAAGCCTTTTCCAGAAGTTGCGCAAACCTGGGATTTGACCTCAAGACCCCAGTTCTGGCTGGCTCCTGGGGCCCAGACCAAGCAACTGCTATCCAGAGGGTGGTCCCAGCCAGGTGCCCCTTCTGTGAACCCCTTGATAATGCTCTCAGTCCCTCGTATCCCCCCGAGCCTGGGACACAGGGCTGGTGGCCACTCCGAGTGCCGTCCTTGCTCGGCAGCCTCCCCATAGCACCCCTGCCCTGCCTTCCCGAGACTGCGGCCTGCACGTCCACAATGGGGATGCCCTCCTCATGGCCCCCAGCATAGGGGGCTCACCCCTCATCCCTGACACTAAATCTCTGGGAGCACCAGGCCAGGACGTAGCCCACCCTGGACCCTGGGGACCGTGGCCCTGGCAGGACCTACACTGCCTGCAGAGGTGTGGTTCAGGCTCCAGTGGCAGCCCCGGGGGCTGGGGGGACAACTGGGACAGCTTGGGCTTGGGGACACAGGCAGGCTGGCAAACTCCACGATGAGCCCCGTGACTAAGGCACGCTCCCCTCCCTGCCACTTTGCACATGTCATGACAGCAGCGCGCTTCTCCCGCCCCCGGCTCCGAGACACTTTGGGGGTGCAGGCTGCCCCACCCAAGCTCCCCAGGGGCACACGGGCCCAGAGGGAGGCTCCAGTCAGCGCTCCAGCAGCTAGAGGTCCTGGGCCATGCTCGGGGTCGGCTTAGCCACATGGGACGGGGTGGCTGGGGAGCAGCTCTGGCTCCTGGCCTCGCCACAGGGCCCCTCTGCGCTGGAGGACCTGAGCACTCCCAGGGCCTGCGGGCTGGGCCACCACCCGCCCAGCCTCCCTCCTGCCAGGGCAGGAGAGTGGCCTGTACCCACCCCTGTGGCTCCCCCTGCACCCAACCCACCCCCGGTGCTCCCTTCCCAGCACCCCCACCCCTCCCAGTGCCACGCTCTGAGGCTCAGCAGCTAGATCCCACAGATGACAAGCCAGAGGCTGCCTTCCCCCACCCGGGGGCCCAGATGTTTCCTTGCCTCTCGCCAACCCAGGGCTTCCTAGGCCAAGGTCCAGCTGCCTCAAGGGCCCTGGGACCCCCTACCTTGGGGGCCACTTCTTTTTCTCTAACCAGTGGGATCAGGGCTTGCTCAAGTGCCCGGGGAGTGAGCATGAGCCATGGGGGGGTTTCTGCCTGATGGGCCTTCCTGGCTGTAGTGATGCCAGGCTCCTAGGCCTGGCTCAAGCCAGGGGACCAGACTGAGTGGACGTGGGAGCCAGCTCCACTGGGGCCTGAGCAGCCCCCCTGCACTACCCATGTTTACGGCTGGGGCTCATCTGTCTCCTCTCCCGAGGGTGCCTGGCCTGGTCCTGGCTCTGTGGCCACCAGGGCTCCTCCCTGGCCCTGTCGGGGCTCAGGCTCCCAGGCCTGCGAGTCCGTGGCTCCGAGGCTCCTGTCCAGCCCTCCGTCATGTGCCCAGCCTGGCCCCAGCGAGGCCTGGGCTGACCCTGGCCTGTGGCCCTGAGAGGCGGCGGCTGTGGGGGAGGGGCTGGGGGTAGGTGAAGCCCCATCTGCCATCTGCTCTCCCTGCCAAGGTAAGGTTCCTGGCAGAGGCCGGGAGCGACTGGGGGAGTGGCCACGGGGCCGGGGGGCCCTGCCGCTCCAGCAGCCGGGACTTTTCTCCCTCTGGGGTGATGGGTGGGGATTCTCCCAGGAGGCCACACGACCTCTTGGGATGCCCGGCTCCCCTCTGAGGCCCCCCACAACCAGTGTGTGGCAGCTCCCTCCAGACTGGCCCTTCTCCCCCTCTTTCCAGGCCAGCCATCCACTGAGCTCCTCTTGGAGTTGAATTGTACCTTACGTCTGTCAGCAGGCCCAGGAGCTCATGGTGCTGGGGGCAGAAGACGAGGGGGACAGAGTCCAGCAGGGGTCCAGGCCCTCACCCGGGACCTGAATTGGCGGCTGCAATTCTGCACTTCCATGGGGACAAGAAGCGTTCCCTCAGCAGCTCAAGTGGCACCGACCCGCGGCCCTGGCCCAGCCAGTGGGTGGGAAGCCACCTCCACCTGGCCACAGGGGCGAGGGGCTGCAGGAGACCTGGCAGGCCCTGAAGTCCAGCAGCCGCGGTGGGGAAGGGGCGTCTGTTACACAAGCCCTCCCAAGCGCGCAGCCTGACCCCTTCGGCATTGTGGCCGCAGCGGTGGCGTGGCCCGGACCCTGCCCTCCCCGCAGCCCAGCCCTCGCGCACGCCTTACCTCGGGCCGGGGTCCTGGCTCATGCCACGCTGTCCACCGGGCGTCCTCCCTTCATGGGGAGCCTGGCATGGGCGCCGGCGAGCAGAGGCGGCCGAGGTGCTGGCCTGGACGGCCGGGCCCGGCCTGTGCCCCGCGCCCCGCGCCCCGCGCCCGGGCCTGGCCGGGCCCCTCGGCCGCGCGCAGGGAGAGGAGCTCCCCGGTGGGAGAGGATCGGCCGCCCCGAGCCTCCCACCGGGGAGGCCGAGGCTGTGCCCAGATAAATAAGGCCGCTTTGCAGGGAGCCGGCGGGCGCCTCCTCCCTCCGCCCTCTCCCTCCTCCCTCCGCTCCTCCGCGGCCGCTGGAGGCGCCGCGCGCGCCCCCCGCCCAGCCCGCCGCGCCGCGCTCGCGCGCGCCCCCGCGCCGTGAGCCAATCCGGGGGCGCGGGCCCGGCCGGAGGCGCCGAGGATGCCGAGCCCCGCCCCGGCCCCGCCCCGGGCCCGCGCGCGGCTGGGTCCGCGCCCCCCGCACAATAACAAGCCGGCGGGCGGGGGCGCGGGCCGGAGCGTGGGCCTGGCACGCCGAGCGGCGGGCGACCCCTGGTCTGCGGGGCGGGGCGGGCTCGGGTTCGGGCGCGGGCGGCCGGCCGCGGCGGCGCGGTCCCCTAGGGGCTGGGGGCGGGCCCCGCGCGTCCCCGCCCCGCGTTGCCTCCTGAGGGGGCGGGGAGGGGAGGCCCGCCCCCACCCTGTGGCCCCTCTCATCCCCCTCCCCCCGCGCACCTGCTGGTGCGGGCGCCGTACTCGCGCCCCCGGAGAACCGTAAATAAATGACTGAAGCAGGTCATTTCCGAGAGTGACCTGTGAAAGTACAAGAGGGCCACAGGAGGGTGACCTCGCTACGGTGGTTGGGGAGGGCCTCCTGAGAAGGTGACACTTGAGCCGAGACCCCAAGAACGGGAGGGGGTCGTGGGCCAGGAAGGGGTGTGCAAAGGTCCTGAGGCTGAAAGGAAGACTCCAGTTCCCTCTGGAATGCTCAGGAGGCGGGAGGAGAGCAGGCACTGTGCAGGGGACAGGGCAGGGGGGCACAGAGGGTGTTGCGAGGACTCGGCTCCGTGGGGGCTGGCAGGCAGGGCAGGAGGATGGGTGCTAACAGAGCCCACCCTGAGGTCCCCAGGAAGCGGGGAAGGCGGAGAGCTCTGGTGTGGGCAGAGCGGTGGGGTCTCACACCCAGGAAAGAGAGACAGTGTGGCAAGCAGCGAGAGTGACTTCACAGGATAAACCCAGCTGGTGCAGGCCACGGGTTGGTGGGAAGCAGGGCCCGGGGGTGCTGGCGTGAGGCCTGGAGTGCCGGAAGTCTGCTGGGTGGGCCCCTGCTGGAGGCAGGAGTGCAGTTCTTGCTGGGTGGGGGTGTTTGGTATGGGGGTGCAGTGGCTGCAGCTGGGGAGAGCATGGCCCGTGAAGACACTGGGGGTGGCCAGGGGATTGTCCATCCCACCTGCCCAGCCCAGTCTCCCTCCAGTGCATGGGACAGGGCAGGCTAGCCTCCTGCAGCAGCTACCCCCACCCCCCCACGTGCAGGCACGGCTGGCATGAGCTGGGGACCTCAGAGGTGCCAGGGCCTCGAGCAGAGAACACAGTGAGCTGTGCTGAGCCCTGGTGCCCAGGTTTGGGCCTGGGAGTGAGCACACAAGAGTGCACAGGTGTGGGTGCATGCGTCCGCAGGACACAAAATGCATTCGGGTCATGCGCCTGGAAGGGGCTCCAGCAAGCCGGTCCCTTCTTGAAGAGGCTGAGCACAGGTGACGTGTGCCGTGGTGCACCTGCTGCCTGCTTCCCCAGCACCTGCCCTTGCAGGCTTCTCTCCTTCGTCACCCCTCCCCGCCACGGGGCCTTGGCCCCTCTCCTGCATGGCTGACAGCAGGCCGCCTCCCCACTGGTCTCCCCACCCTCTCTCCCCCTCCACTCTTCCCATGGTTCAGGTGTGGTCCTGCCCTCCTGGGAACCTGTCCACTCCCTACTGCGGCTGGTGACAGCCTTAGTGTTGGGCCCTGTCTGGCCCCTTGCTCTCGAAGCTCTGGAAACACTGGCCTTCTTACAGGCCCACAAGGATGCCCCTCCCCTGGAGCACCCCTCATCTGGATCATCCCTCCCCTGGAGCATGCCTGACCTGGAGCACCCCCTGACCTGGAGCACCCCTGACCTGGAGCAACCCCTGACCTGGAGCACTCCTCATCTGCAGCACCCCCTTCCCTGGAGCACCCCTGACCTGGAGCACCTATCACCTGGAGCACCCATCACCTGGTGCACCCTCTCCCCTGGAGCACCCCTGACCTGGAGCATCCGTCACCTGGAGCACTCATCCCCTGGAGTACTCCTGACCTGGAGCACCCGTCTCCTGGAGTACCCCTCACCTGGAGCACCTGTCACCTGGAGCACCCTCTTGTCACCTGTACCAGGATAGCTCTACTGACACCTCAGATCTTGGCCAGTGTGTCCTCCCCAGGAACCTCCTACCAGGTGGATGGGCCCACAGACCCACCTCCTCACCCCCAGCACCAAGGACCCCCTTCCTCTGCTGCACCTGCTGGCCTGACAGGGTGTTTGCTGAGTGTGTTTCCTCATCCAGGCCACATCACAAACCCTGATGAGTGAGGGGGAAGGGCAGGCATCAGCGTGAGAACTTCCCTGGCACCCCAAGGTGTGGAAGGTACCCGGAAGAAGGGGCTCGGGTGGGGTCGGGCTGGGGGTGGGGGGATAATGCTCAACCCAGGACAGTGGGATGCCCCGGGTGGGGCCAGGACAGCACAGGACCCCGGCACAGCGGGACACCCCAGGTGGGGCCAGGAGAGCACGGGGCCTGGGCACAGTGGTTGGCGGAGGTGGCTGGCATGTGTCGCTCGGAGCTCGGGGCACTCTCACATCATGGGCACGCTGCTGAGGCTGGGGGGCAGCTCTGAGCCCTCCCTGGGAAAGGGTTCTGGGGCCTCAAGGGGGTGCCATGAAAGGCCTTGGCCCAGCATGGCCAGTGAGAGCCTCAGAGTCGAAAGCAGCTGCTTATTCCTGCCCCAAAGCCTCTGGCCAGTGGCACCCTGTGCCCCCACCCTGCCCGGAGCAGGAGACCCAGAGAAGGCCTGGGAGAGGTGGCGTGGCTCTCCTGGCACTCTGCAGCCGGGACAGGCATCCAGAGGCATGGGGTGGGGGCGTGGGGGGCTGGGGGGCTCCCTGCTCCCCTCTAGCCCTACTCCCTGCCTCTCCCTGGCCTAGGCCTCCTGGGACCTGGTCCCGACCCTGTAGGGGCTGAGGATGACTCAGGGCCCAGCTGTCACCACGGCAACCCAGGTTGCCTAGCAATGGCGGTCTCCCAGTAACAGCCGTCTCCTAGCAATGGGATATTTTCCTGGGCCCTGGCTGGAGCCTGGCGGTTATTTTTAGCTCGACTGCAAATCAATCGGCAGCTGCATTTTCAGCTCCTTGAGAAGATGCAAGGTGTGTGTGTGTGTGTGTGTGTGGAGGGAGGGCAGGATGTGGATTTTCCATCAAAGGGGGAAAAACATTCCGGATGACAGGAAACTTTCTGCATGTGTCCCGCGGTATGGTACGGGTGGGCGAGGCCAGATCAGGCTGGGGGCGCAGGCAGAGGTGCAGGTCGCCAGAAGAGTGCATCTCAGACCATAGGACTGGCTCCCTGGCAGCCTGGGGGGAGCGCCTGGGGGTGGTCGCTGAGGCTCTGAGCTCCAGCTGGATGGGGGACCATCCAAGGGGTCGCTGGGATGGCCCAGGGTCCAGGCACCCTCCTGCCCCTCCATGTGAGAACTGCCCCTGCTGATGCAACCCCCAGCCCCACCAAGGCGGGCCAGCCTGAGTCCTAGCTGCAGCACAGGGTAGGGGGCCACAGGCTCAGGTAGGGACATAAGAGAGGCCGTCTCGCCCCCTCACCCCTGGCGGGCACTTCAGGGCCAAGTCCAAGCTGCTCCAACGGCCGATGGGCCTGTCAGGGCCACCCCTGCCCACTGCCCCTGCCTGCCGCCCTCTGGCCATGACCTGTGGCTCCTGATAAGCGCTTCACCCTTCTGACCCCTGGCCTGGGGCACGCTCCCTGCCCCTAGTCCATCCCAGTCACCTGCCTGCCCTTCGTGTTGCCCCCTCCGCCGGCACCCGGCACCCTGTGCCTGGGACCACTGCGGCTGGCTTGCAGCTGGCACAGCTCCTTCCACAAGGCCTGTCCTTCCTGGCTGGGCCCAGAGGAAGAGAGAGAGGCTCCAGCATCACCACCAGCCTGTGGGACGTGGGAGCTGGGCAGCGGCCGGGGGTGGGGCTGGTCAGGGGTGCCCCAAGACAGTGACTGTGGCCCCCAATGCCCCTCGCACAGCCCCCAACAGCTGACCCTCCAAGGGCCCTCTGGGGAAGCAGGGTCAGGTATCAGGTCATGTCTGAAGTGTGCAGTCACACAGATTGGACTTCCCCTGCTCCAGGGAGCAAGGGACAAAAGAGGTCCTGAACAGAGGCAGAGACACGCAGAGACAGGCTCAGCAAGAGACAGAGAGACTCAGAGACAGAGAGACTCACAGAGACAGGCTCAGAGAGACTCAGAGAGACTCAGAGAGAGACAGACTCAGAGAGACAGGCTCAGAGAGACTCAGAGAGAGACAGAGAGACTCAGACAGAGACACAGAGAGAGAGAGACTCAGAGAGACAGGCTCAGAGAGAGACAAGAGACTCAGAGAGAGACACACAGAGAGACTCACAGAGACAGGCTCAGAAAGAGACAGAGGGATTCAGAGAGACTGGCTCAGAGAGAGACGGAGAGACTCAGAGAGAAACACAGAGAGAGAGAGGCTCAGAGAGACAGGCTCAGAGAGAGACAGAGAGAATCAGAGAGAGACAGAGAGACTCAGAGAGAGAGAGACTCAGAGACAGAGAGACTCAGAGAGACAGGCTCAGAGAGAGACAGACTCAGAGAGACAGGCTCAGAGAGACTCAGAGAGAGACACAGAAAGACTCAGAGAGACTCAGACAGACAGGCTCAGAGACAGACAGAGGGACTCAGAAAGAGACAGAGAGACTCAGAGAGAGACAGAGAGACTCAGACAGACAGGCTCAGAGAGAGACAGAGAGACACAGAGAGACTCAGAAAGAGACAGAAAGACTCAGAGAGAGACAGGCTCAGAGAGAGAGACTCAGAGAGACTCAGACAGGCTGAGAGAGACAGAACGATGCAGGAGAAACCCGGAGCATCAGAGCGTGCAGGCAGGCAGGGCAGTGGCGAGCTGGCCACGGGAACCCTAACTCGGCGTGTCCACGGCTGAGCTCCGCCCTGCGGCCCCTCCACACGGCCCTCCCGCCTCCTGAGCTGAGAGCTGAGAGCAGGGTCCTGGGGCTGCTGGCTGCCTGCTGGCCCTCCAGGCCCCTCAGCCCCCTCTTGTCGGAGCCACAAGCCCAGGGGCCTCCGAGGGCTGCAGGGTCTGTAAGGGGCCAGGTCTGGGGGCCTGTGCTTCCTCACTGCAGGCCGTCGCGCTGCTGTTTCCTCGGCAAGGAGGCTCTTCCCGCTCACGGCTCCTTCCACCCCCTTCACCCCCGCGTCACCTCCTCAGCCTGGCTCCCCCCACCTGTCCGTCTGCCTGCACAGTTCACCCGTTTGTGGGCTTTGACACTCAGAGCCGGCCTGAGAGGGCACCTGTGTCTGAGTCTGTGACTGCTGCTCTTGGGATTGTCAGTCATCTCCACTGGGCCACGAGGCCCAGCACAGGCCCCACACACAGCAGGCGCTCAATGCACGCACAAGTAAGCCTATACCGGGCAAAGCTGCTTCCTGCCTGGCCCATGGGGCCTTTTAGGCAAAGGCACAGTCAGCTTCCTGGAAGCCCCACTGCAGCCTAGGACAGCAGTGCAGGCAGGAGGTGCCACAGGGCCAAGTGCTGCCCACAGGACGTGGGCTCTGGCGCCATCGTGCCCACCAGGGCTGGGTGCCCTTCCTTCCCTGGGAGGCCCACCAAGACCACACCTGAGCCCCCGCCCAGAAAGCGGCCCCACCCTGCCCCTTCCCACCCACTGGGCAGGTGTGGGCAGCTGCAGCTGGCAGCAGCTCTTTTTTAGTAATTTTATTTTAAAATGTTAACATTTACAGCCCGTACCCACCAAGCACCAACGCTCCCTTCCCCTCCCCCAGGTAGTCTCTAAGCCCACTTCCTGTCTCCACATGTGTGCTATTTCTAGACCTTTCACATAGGCGGAATCCGACATTTGTCCCCTGTGACTGGCTTCTTTTGCTGAGCATGATCTTGTCACTGCTCAAGCGTGTCTCAGCACTTCATTCCTTTCCATGGCCGAAGAACAGTCCTTCGCGTGTGGGGACCACATTTTGCTTCTCTGTTTCATCTGTTGATGGAGCTCCAGTTATTTCCCACTGCAAACAGCCAGCACTTCCTGAAACCTCTGCAGCTGCAGATGGCTGGGGTGAGAGCCTGAAGGTCGTGGCAGGAGGGCAGGACGAGGCCGGGACCGGGTGATGGACGTCCTCTTATCTCTGTAGACTCCTCAGACCGCTGTCCTCTGGGCTCTGAAGAACCCGGGTCGGGGGAGGAGGTGGGTGGGGGTCTCAGGCTGTCACCCTCTTTTGGAACGTGGGCCCTGGGAGGCAGCTGCTCCAGTCTCTGTGCTCCCCGGGGTGACAGAGCCTCCCTGGAGCCTGCCCCTTTGTCTGGCCTGAGCCCCTCCTGCTGCTCTTGGCACCCTCTTCCTCCTCTTCCTCGGTGGGATGGAGGGAACCCCCCGGAAGGTCTAGGGCTGGGGCCAGCACACGTGTGCTCGGGGGGGCCCCCAGTGAGCACATCCGGCCACCACCTTGTCCAAGCTCTGCGACTTCTCTCATTCACTCATTCCCTCCCTCCCTCACCCGTGCACGCACTTGGTCATTCATTCGTCCTCATTCGTCTACTCATTCATTTGTTCACTCATTTATTCTTTCACTCACTTGCTCAACCACTCATTTGATCATTCATTTGCTCATTTATTTACTCACTCATTCATTCCATCATTCTTTCACCCATCCATTCATTCACTACTGGTTCATTTCACACATCCACCCACCCACGCATCCATCCTACTCACCCACCCCCTCATCTAGCCACTTATCCATCTCCCAAGCGTTTATTGAGCACTGCAGTATGTCAGGCCCTGCGTCCACAGCATATGATGCCAGCATGACCCTCTGGCTCCCTGTCCTGCAGGCCGTGCACCTGCAATGGCTAATGACACCAGCTGCTTTCCTGGGTGAGGCCAAGCAGCCTCTGTCCAGGGCAGGTGCCAGTGAGCACCAAGGCCCGGGCCCTCAAGGACTCAGCTGGGATGAGGGGCAGGGGAAGCCTGCCGTCGAGGAGTTGGCTCGGGGCCAGGCACGATCTCCTTCCAGCCTTCAGCCTCTGGCCCCTTCTCCACGGTCCAGTGCGGTGGGGAGCTGGTGGCCCCAGGCTGGCCAGAGGCAGGTCTGGGCTGATGCCTCACACTGCCACCAGAGGGCGTCTGGAGCCCACTGTCTGACTCAGAGGCCAGGGCCAGGGGGTGAGGAACTGGGAGCCCGCTCCCTTCCTTCCCCTGGCGCCTCGTTTCTGCCCGTGCCCCCACGAGCCTGGCCCCAGGCCCCGCTACCCCCTTATGGCCTCATAGGCTCTTGTGCCCCTCTTTATCCTGGGAGGGCCTTGATCCAGGGGAGGGGCAGTGGCAGGCAGTGCTAGCTCCACTGGCCTCGGGCTCCAGCCTTCCCCCCCCCAGGGCCAGCGGGCTCCTCTGCCAGACTCCGGCTTCTACCCTGGGGTGGCTGGAGTCTCCGGAGGGCAGGGGGGAGCACTGGAGGGAACAGGCAGGACCGAGGGAACTCTCCAGGGCTCCAGAAACCCGACTTGACCTGAGGCCCCACCCTCGACTCACTCGAAGCTCTTAGAGACCCGAGGGCTCGCGCGTGTGGGCGGACGTCCTGGTGCTGCGCCGAGGCCCTCTGCGATCTGAGCTGCGCCGTCTCCTCCACCTCCTGGGCGAGAGCGCCACGCGCCTTCCCTCCCCTGGAATCCTCTCCTTTCCACACACGCCTGCAGGAAGGGCTCCGGGATCTCCCCTGCTGGGGAACGTGCCCGGACCTCGCCACCACTCCCCGCCGCCTTGGCACTGGCCCTGGGGCCTTCAGCCTTCGAGACTGGCCCCAGCTCAGCACGTTGGGAGTCCACGGGGCCTGCTGTCGCTCAGGGGTGTCCCCCTGGCTCCGGATTCTCCGTGGTGTTGGGCCAGCAGGTGCCTGGGGCCTCCTCCAGAGAGCCCCACCCTTTTTCGTAGCACTCATTCAACAGCCCTGAGGACAGAGAAAGCCTGCTCCCCCTGAGCCTGGACCCCCAGGGCCGCTGGAGCTTGGACCCCCGCGACATCCCAGCCTGGCGCCAAGGCCCAGTCCCCAGGCCAGAGCCCGCCCCCGGACACAGCGGACGGCAGCCCCAGCTCCAGAGCTTCTCCACGCTCTTGGGGAGGGGTCAGCAGGGCCGGCTGAGGCGGCATGTGGGCTGGCGGCCCGGGGCCCACCCTCGGAAGGGGCGTCCACGGGGCCCAATCAGGGGACGTGGCGGGGCCACCCCCCTCGCAGATGGGGCCCCACCCACCCCGACCAGGGCTCCGGGACAGTGGCCCGGCAAGCACGGCGCGGGGCGGCTCGGAGCCCGCGAGGAGCGCAGTCGCGGCCGCCCGGCGCCGCCGGGCCCGGGTCTGTCCCCCCGCCGCGCGCCCGGGCCGGCCCGACGGCCCCGCCCCCGCGAGCGCCGCTGTGATTGGCGGAAAGTTCCGGGGTCGCGCCGCGACTGGCCGCTCCGCGCCGACCCCGCCCGCCGGGCCCCGCCCGCTCCCTGGCGGCCCCGACGCGGGGCCTGCGCGGGGGCTGCGCGGCCGCGGGCGGTGGGGGCTGGCGCCGGGGCCGGGCGGCCGGTGCCCCGGGCTGCTCCCGCCGCCGCCGTCCCCGACCCCGGCGGGGCCGCGGCTCCGAGACCCGGGACCCCTGTCCGTTCCCGCGCGCCATGCCGCCCCCCGCGCTGCTCTGCGCGCTCTGCTGCGGCCTCCTGGCCGCGGCCGCCCGCGCCGGCTACTCGGAGGACCGCTGCGGCTGGAGGGGCAGGTACGACCCCGCGCGGGTTCCCGCGGCGGGGCCCGGGGGCGGGGCCCGCAGGTTCCTCCTGCCACGTTGGGGCCTGCGGGAGGGGGTGCGGGGCGGGGGCACCGGCGCCCGCTCAGCGCCCGTCCCGTCCCCAGCGGCCTGACCCAGGAGCCCGGCAGCGTGGGGCAGCTGGCCCTGGCCTGCGCGGAGGGCGCGATCGAGTGGCTGTACCCGGCCGGGGCGCTGCGCCTGACCCTGGGCGGCCCCGACCTCGCCGCCCGGCCGGGGGTCGTCTGCCTGCGGCCGGCGCGGCCCTTCGCGGGCGCCCAGGTCTTCGCGGAGCGCGCGGGCGGCACCCTGGAGCTGCTGCTGGCCGAGGGCCCAGGCCCGCCCGGGGGCGTCTGCGAGCGCTGGGGGCCCCGTGAGCCCCGGGCCCTCTTCCTGCAGGCCACGCTGCACCGTGACATCAGCCGCCGCGTGGCCGCCTTCCGCTTCGAGGTGCGGGAGGACGGGCGACCGGCGCTGCCCCCGCAGGCCCACCACCTTGGCGTGGACGGTGAGCTGCCCTTTGGGTGGGGACGGCCCTGGGGAGAGAGTGTCCTGATGCTGCACCCTGCCTGGGCTTGGCAGGGACATGCCTTGCATCGTCCCATTGTACAGATGGAGAAACTGAAGTCCAAGGGGTTGCAAAGTGACTAGTAAAAGGCCGCACAGCAGTGTGGGTGTGGGGATAGACCTGAGAGTGGAAGGGGCTAGCCTGGGATTCCCCTCCCCCTCATGATTCATCTTAAGGAAAGAACAGGGAGGGGGCAGAATGCGAGGAGGGGGACCTGTCCCTGATCCCTGAAGGGCCAGGGGTGGGTTGGGGGAGGGGAATCCCAGGGGGTGGCAGAATCAAAGCCTCAGGCCAAAGCTGCCCAGAGTTCCCTGGCCCTGCAGTGACCTCCTTCCCTCCCCCAGACCAACCAACAAAAGTCCAGTGTGGGGCCGGTTGCCATGGAGCTGCAGCCCCGCCTCCCCCAAGGGCACCAGGCCCAGCTCCTTACTCCCCTGGAGCTCCCAGCCTGACCCTGCAGGGAATGGGGGTTTCTCTGTTCTGTCCCCGACCCTGAGCCGGGGACCCCAAAGCTCATTATAGCCCTGCCACCCCCGCCTGGCTGGTCCTCTTTGGGCCCTGGGAGGCAGCCTTGGGATGCTGGGTGTGTAAGACGTGTGTGCCAGAATGTGCTTCAGGGCACGTGGGCTCTGTGGTCCCCATGACCCTGCGAGCTGGGCACAGCCCCAGGCCCATGTTTGTGCACCCATGTGGGCTCTGGGTGCTTGCCTCTCCCTCTTGCTTCCTGCCAGGAGAGGTCTGGGGGTGGGGGGTGTCCGGGAGGGGGCAGGGTCTGTGCTCACGGTGTCCCTGCCTTCCAGGAGCCTGCAGGCCCTGCAGTGACGCCGAGCTCCTCCTGGCCGCCTGCACCAGTGACTTTGGTGAGTCCCCGTCATAGGGGAAGCCTGAGGCCTGCCGTCCCCCGCACGCCCCACCACTGGCCAGTGTGTCTCCCACAGTGATCCACGGGACCATCCAGGGGGTCACTCATGACACAGAGCTGCAGGAGTCCGTCATCAGTGTGGCAGCCGCCCGGGTCCTCCGCCAGACACTGCCGCTGTTCCAGGCGGAGGGTGCCGGGGGGCGGGTGCCAGCATCCATCCGTGCCCCGCTGCGCTGCGGTGTCCGCCCGGGCCCTGGCACCTTCCTCTTCACAGGCTGGAGCCATTTCGGCGAGGCCTGGCTGGGCTGTGCCCCCCGCTTCCAGGAGTTTGGCCGCGTCTACACTGCTGCCCGCGCTGCCCACCTCCACCCCTGTGAGGTGGCGCTGGACTGAGGGAGCCTGGGGGTGACCACCAGCTGGAGGCCCTCCCTTCCCTTGGGGCTGGGTGCTGGGGAGGGGATTAGAGGAAGGTGGGTGGGGAAGAGGCCCCCAGATGGCTCAAGGGAAGCCATTGCCTCCGAGGCGATGGCAATGATCAGTAAGAATGCTGATGGCACTGGCTGGAGTCGCTGCGTCTTGTGTACCCCAGCCTGGTGCGGGCCCTACCTGGCCTCCTTCAGTCCTCTCCACAGCTCTGGGGACTGCTGGGGCGCCCGATCAGTGGGGGAGACTGAGGCTCAGGGGCTGGTACCTTGTCTAAAGCCACCCAGGGACCGGAGACTGGGACAGGGCAGGGGAGGGCAGGACTGGGCCCTCACCCACTTGCTTCTGCAGCTCACAGCAGGTTCAAGGGGGGGGGGCCCAGATGGGGAGGGCTGGCCAGCGGTCACCACTGCCTGGCTGTGGGCTGGGCCGAAGGGAGGGGTGCTGGAATTGGCAGGGGACCAGCCTCTGCCTGCCTTCCCTTCAGGGTCCTGGCCCGGTCCCGCCCGCAGGAAGAATGGGCTCCTCTGTCCCAGGCTCTTGCGGACGTGTGGAGCATCAGGAGGCTGCAGGCTGCAGGCTCTCTGCCTCGGGCTCTTGCCGCTTGCCCGCTTCCGGCGGGCAGGGGCACACAATGGGGTCTCTAAGGGCCGTTTCCCGCCACTGGCCGCATTGTTGCTGCTCCGCCTTCCCCCTCAGCCCAAAGCATAAAAGCGCCAGCAGGAACCGGGGCTTATGAAGCCCCGCAGCCGAGGCTGTTTGGACAGCGTGCAGCGCCCGCTGGCAGCAGGGCTCTCCTCTGGGTTCAGCCGACTATGCGGCGCCTGGCGTGCACCCTGGGATCCTGAAAGCTGCGTGTGTGGGGGACATGAGCCATTTCTTAAACCACCTGTTTTGGGGGCTGATGGAGAATCGGGTCCCCCTGGGCAGCACTCTGCAGGACTCCTTCCCCACCCTCCTTAGCCTTGCAGATTCCACTCATCCCCACTCCACATTTCACTTTAATTTCCAGCCTGGCCCTCTTCCCCAGAGAAGGGGGAAGCGAGTGCTCACCTCTCCCTATTTTGGGGAAGCAGCACCCCCATGCTTAGCACTAGCCCTGATTCTCTGGACACCTGACCACACCGGGACACCTGACCACAGGGCCTCTCAAGAAGGAGGCGCCTGGCTGCACCCAGCCTTCCAGTCCACCTGCCAACAAGCATGCCCGGCAGCTGCAATGGCTGGACATAGGCCTGTCACTGGCCCCAGGAACGTCACCCGCCCTCGAACAGGCTCCCGAAGCAGTGCTTTTCTCCTAAGGCCTAGGACAGAAGGGGTTGTGGCTGGGCACCGTCCCCGAAGTGAGCCCAGGGGCCCGGGATGCCCCCTGAAGGTTGGGCAGGGGGCTTCATGCCTGCCCCAGGGAGAAGCAGTTGAAGCCTGAGGGATTGGGGGGGGACGGGACAGGACAGTGAGGGAGGCTGTGGTGCGTGCTGGATAGGGGAGCCAGGCTGCAGGCCATCTCAAGCTTTTATTGGGCACCTTCTGGGTGCCAGACACAGCTCTGGGTACCAAGAATAATGCAGTGAAAGGAAGGGACAAGGTTGGGGTGCTGTGCAAGCACACCCCCAGCCAAAGGCCAGTTCACACTCCTGGGAGGTTCCAGTCACAGCCCCTGCCTACCCCCAGGCTTCGCTGGGAATTTCTGTCTTTTCTGATATTTTCTGGAGAAGGAAAGTGGTCTCCTTGGCTGCCCCGACTCTGTCCCGCCCCCAGAGCTGGGCGAGCAGCCAGAGGCCCCTCACATCCGGCTTCCCTCCCACCACTTTCCCAAGACAGAGCCGACATCTGTGTACTCAGGCCCGCAAAACCCCTGCTCCCCGTCCACCCTCTCCTGCCGCCGCCAGCTTCAACGGCCGCCGCCCCCTCCTGGACCCAGCCCAGCGCCCCGTGTCCCCGCCCCCGCAGCCGCCTGACTTCAGCTGCGAGGCGGGTCTCCTCCGAGCGACCGCCCACCCCGGCCCCCGGCCCCTCAGCAGAAAGGGGGTTCTCTGGGGCAGGACGCCCCTTCCCTCCGGCCATGACCCGTAGCACCCAGTTTCCCTTGGGGCACATCCCCCTCGGGGGGCGGCGCCTGCCTGCTCCCTCCCGCGGTCCCCAGCGCCCAGAACAACCGCCCGCGGAGGGACCGCTCGAGCGAGCTGCCTGCCGCCCACCCGCGCAGCCCTCGACCCGGAACCCGCGGGAGGGCCCGGGGCCCGGGCGGAGCGGAGCGCGCGACGGACCGGCCGCGAGGCTTCTGCCGGCCACTTCCGGCACCGCGGCTCCGCCCCGCACTTCCGGCGTCTCGGCGGCCGGCTCCGGTACCGCGGGCGGAGGAGCAGGGGCGGGCCATGGAGCAGGACGACCCGGCCGAGGCGCTGACGGAGCTGCGCGAGCGGCGTCTGGGGGCTCTGGAGCTGCTGCAGGCGGCGGCGGGCTCGGGCCTGGCCGCCTACGCCGTGTGGGCCCTGCTGCTGCAGCCCGGCTTCCGCCGCGTGCCGCTGCGGCTGCAGGTGCGGGGCCGGGGCTCGGGGGCGGGGGCGGGGGCGGGGCTCGGGGGCGGGGCCGGGGGCGCGGGGGCGGGGCCGGGGGCGCGGGCGGGGCCGGGGGGCGGGGCGGGGCGGGCGGGCCTTGCGCGCGTGTGGCCCGCGGGCCCCGCCCTCCCAGCCCCGCCCCTTGCCCAGGTGCCGTACGTCGGCGCCAGCTCGCGGCAGGTGGAGAACGTGCTGTCGCTGCTGCGAGGCCGCCCCGGGAAGACGGTGGATCTAGGCTCCGGCGACGGCAGGATCGTAAGGAGTGTCGGGGAGCGGTCCCCCTGTCCTCGCTGCGCCCTCCCGCCGGGCGCCCCTTCCCCGCACCCTGGTCCCGACGCGCCGCTCGCCGCCCACAGGTGTTGGCGGCGCACAGGTGCGGCCTCCGCCCGGCGGTGGGGTATGAGCTGAACCCGTGGCTGGTGGCGCTGGCGCGGCTGCACGCCTGGAGGGCGGGCTGTGCCGGCAGCGTGTGCTACCACCGGGAGGACCTCTGGAAGGTAACCTGGGGGGCTTCCCGACCTAGCCTGGCCACCCTGGCACACGGCGAGCCCATGCCCATCCCCTCTCATCTCCCGCAGGTGAGCCTGAAGGACTGCCACAACGTGTCGGTGTTCCTGGCTCCCAGTGTGGTAGGTCCCAGGCTCTCCAGGGAGGCCCGAGGCACACTCCTGGGTGCCCACCGCCGAGCAGCTGTGCTCGTCCTCCCGCCCAGCCCAGGCTGCTCTTCTCCCACAGCTCCCTCTGCTGGAGGCCAAGCTGCAGGCAGAGCTGCCCCAGGGGGCCCGCGTGGTCTCTGGGCGCTTCCCCCTCCCCACCTGGGAGCCGGTGGTCGTCGTGGGGGAGAGCCTTGACCGCGTCTGGGCCTATGACGTCCTTCGTGGTGGGCCGGCTGGGGAGGCTGCCCCCTCGCTGGGGGTGCCTGTTGAGGCCACCCCAGGACCCAGTTCTACCCCGGTCCCTGGGGTCCCCACCTCTCAGGCTGGCTGACTGCTCGGACACAATAAAGACTCTGGGTTCTTTCCTGACTCTTGTTTGGTGGAAGCAGTGAGAGGCTCACCCCCAAAAGTGTGAGCTGTGGGAAGGGCTCTGCTCTGTACTCTTGGGCGACCAGCTAGCGGCTGCCGGCCCTCGGGTGCCGGGGCTTGGCTGGAGAGGTGGCCTTCGCTTTGCAGGGCTCCCCTGTGTCTAGCCGTTTCCTCAGCCTCAGGATCTCCTGCTTGTACCTGCTTGGAAGGGCCAGGCCTCAGTCATCTACCAGACACAGACAGGGGTGTTTTCCCTTTCACACAGGCCGACTCTCAGGCCACACCCAGCCTACCCGCCCAAGCACCCACCTGAACAGGTGCTGGTCCACATACTCCTGTAGCTCGGCAAGTTGCTCCTCAGCCACCGTGGCCCGGACCAGCAGCTGTGCCCGCTCCCGTTCCAGCTCTGCCTGGTGGGGGGAAGGGGGGGGTGAGCCTGGGGTATTGGGTGGGGGCGGGGTCCCAGCCAGCCCTTGTCCCCTACCTGAGTGCCGTGGGAGAAGTCCTGGAGCTTCTGGTGGATCTGGGCCCAGGATGCAGCATCCAGGCCCCTGCAGGGGGGAGGGGCGCACGAAGTACCGAGCAGTGACCCTGCTCTGATTGGGGCTCCCTGAGCCTCGGGGTGGTGCCTCCTGGGAGTGAGGGACAAGGTGGCCCTGTCACTGTGGGCCCTGCCTAGCCTGGGAGTCTGCTGGCTGTGCAGGGAGGGCTAAACCACAAGGCCATTGGACGGGGACCCCACGCCCCCAGGCTGGATGTTCGTTGCTTGCGAGAGCCCTTGCCTACATTATAGTTGAGAGCCTGGAGGCCCAGAGGGAAAGGCAGGTAAGGTCACCAGGCAGCTGTCCCCTCCCTGGGCTAGTACCTCCACCAGCCATACCCCCAGGCCGCCCACTCCTCTTCCCCCCTGGTCCTCAGGTCCCCCACCTCAGCTCTCCTGGACCCCACATGAGGTCAGCTCTTCTCCCTGGCAGGACCTTTTTTTGTCCACCAGGCACTTAGCACGTGGCCACCTTGCTTTCCTGTGGCAATGATGTCCCCATGCAGACGGGGGCCCCTCGTGGCTAGGGGTGGGCCTGCTCCCCGCTGTGGCCAGGGCCCCCCCCAGAGAGAGTCAAAGAATACGGGAATGATGTGGAAGGCCACACTGCACCTGCCCTTCCCGCCCCAGGGCCCCCAGCACCCCCGAGCACATACTGTGACTCCAGTGTCTCTCCTTGGGAGGCTTCTGTGGGAAAGGGCAGCATCCTGAGGACCCTGGGCTTTCCTTGCTGCACGGATCCCTGGTCAGCTGAGCAAGGAAGGCCGCTCAGAGACCTTGAGGCAGTGAGGCCTGCGGTTGAGTTCTGGGGCTCCATGCCCCAAAGTGGGTGTGGGGGCAGCAGAGCTGGCTCACCTGGGCTGGGGGCTCCAGGATCTTCATCTCCAGCCTTGCCTTGTCTTCCTGCAGGTGGCTGAGCTCCATGGCCACGTGCACCGGCAGTAACTGGAGGTCTGTGGTGACCGCATCAGAGATGGCCTTGGGGGTCCCGGGGTCCGTGCTGGGGTGTACCAGTGTTTGGGGGGGCTCCTGCTGTACACTGGGCTGCACTCGGGGTCCCGTAGGGCCACCCCAGTCCAAGTGCCCGTGGCAGGGGGTCCCACCTGTGGGTGGCCAGCAGCTCCTCGTGTCTGTGGCTTAGGTCTGCCAGGCGCTTGCGGTAGACATGGGCGGCGCGGGCCAGCTGACTCTCGCGGTTGCGGTGCGCCACCCGGATGTCCTCCAGGGTGGCCTCCAGGAAGGTCCGCAGGGGCATGGCGTCCAGGGCCCGACCCGCACCGTCGGCATAGTGCTGGAGGAGACGGGGCTGGGCAGGGCTGGGGCCGGGTGGCACAGCCAGGCCAGGCTTGGTGCCGGCATGCCCCACCCCTCCCCACCCCTCCCCACCCTGCCAGCGCTCACAGCCGCGTCCCGGGCGCAGCGCTGCAGCCGGGCCGCGTACTCCTCGTTCAGCCTCTTGAGCTGCAGCTGCAGTCGGCTGTTCTCGGCCTCAGCGTGGCAGAGCTGGCCCTGGCAGGTGGACAGAGCCTGGGGGAGGGGGTGCTCTTGAACCTGGGTTCAGCCAGGGCAGACTTTGCTGTGCCTGTGGGCCCCTGCCTGCGGGTCTTGACGCGGGTGGGGTGGGGTCTCACCACGGCGTGTGTGGCCAGTCGCTGCCTGGCCGTCCGGGCTTCCTCTCGGGCTCCCTGCAGCTGCCGGCCCAGGGCTACCCTGCACACGTGGTGCGAGGCTCAGCGGGCTTCCGGCGAGGGACTCCCCCAGGCCTTGGGAACTGCCGCTGCACACCATGCCCTGCCCGCTGGCCCTGACCATCCCGTGGGTGCTGGCACTCACACGTGTGCCTCCAGCACCCGCTGCTGCCCCAGTGTTGGCTCCGGGTCTCTCGGCTGGTGCTCCTGGCCTCCCAGTAGCTACAGGGTGCACAGAGCGTGGCAGGACTGGAACTCCAAGGCCTCCCCCATCACAGACCCCCCCAGGCTGGTGGCTGCACACCCACACTCTGCCTCAGCTTCTGCTGCTCCGCCTCAGAGAGCCTGCAGTCTTTGGGCTGCGCCTGCAGCAGGAGGGAACAGGGAAGAGCTGAGGGTCGGCGAGCAGGGCCTGGCTCTGCCGTGCCACCGCTGAGGCTCCCACCCAGACCCCACCCGCAGGCCCTGCGTGAGCACAGTGACCTTCTTCAGGGCCTCGTGCCCCCGCCCCTGGCCAGGACGCCGCTGCAGCTCCAGCTCCAGCACCCGGCTCTCCAGCCACAGCACCTGCGGGCAAGCGGGATGAGCAGGCGCCTGCTGGGCCTGGCTGGCTCCCTTGGGTCCCCCCCCCAGTGTACGCATCACACGGGGCACTCCCACACACCCAGATCCCCTCTCGGTGCTCCTCCTTAGGTGGGTGAGCCCCCACCCATCCACCCACCCTGCACTGGGGCTGAGGTGTGGGGGCTCACAGCAAGGGCCCACCTCACTCCTGAGTGCAAAGAGCTCGGCCTCGTGCTGCGCCTGCAGGCGGTGGGTGGCGATCTGCAGGTCAACAAGCTCCCTGGAGGTCTGTGGGGGCCCAGGTGAGAGGTGGCGCCTGTGGGGTCCTGCAGGCACCCTCCCCCCTGCTAGCACCTGGGCCCTGCACCCACCTGCAGCCTCTGCTCCTCACTCAGCACTAGATTCGAATGCAGCTCCATTTCCAGGCTGGTGGCCCAGGCGGGGGTGACCCCTGGGACCCCTGGCAGCCAGTCCTCGGCCTGGTGCAAAATGGGAGGCACCCCCCCCCCCCAAGGTTAGTTGAGGCCTGGGCAGTGTGAACTGCCCATCAGCCACCAGCCACCCATCCCCACCCACTTAGCCTTGCCAAGCTGGGGCATCCCTCCCTCGGCCTGGATCACACTCGGGATGCAGGCCTGTATCCCTCCCAGGCGGACCCCTGACCCCAGGACCAGAGCAGCACGTCCTGACAGACTCACGTTCCTGTCAGCCTGAGGTGGGGCCCCTCGCCCGAGGCCCGTGGCCTCCCCATGCTCCATGGGCTAAGGGAGCTGGGCTGCCCGCTGGGGGCTGCCCGCCTGCCGGCCCGTCCTGCTGGCCCGTCCTGCTGGCTGCTGCTGTGCCGCGGTGACCGGCGTCGCCAAGGCTCCCGGGCCCCACCCCAAGGGCAGGGCAGCTCAGGGAGACAGGCTCCTCCTGGCTCTTTCTGTCCACCCTGGGCCTGCACTTCCGTCTGTGAAATGCACACAATTATCAGGGGGCGCCACGCAAGGGGTGGTGCCTGGAGAGCCCAGCCTGGGGGAGGGTGGGCAGCCGCCGCCGTCCTGCTGTGCTCGCCCGTGCCTGCCCGACCACGGAGCTTCACTCATTAGGCACCTTCTGTGCGCCTCCGGGTGGTGGCTGAGCGCTGGGACCGGACGGATTCCGAGATCCCAACCCCCGCCCGAGAAAAGAGGGCGCGGACGTCCCAGTCAGGGAATTACGGGACGGGGTCAGGGAACGCGGCCAGGAGGGCTTCCCGGAGGAGGTGCCCGGCCCCGGGCACGCGCGCTCCTGCCGCCCACGTGCACCTCCCGCGCCCGCCCCTCCCGCCTAAGCTGCGCGCAGGCTCGCGGACCCAGCGCGGGCAGTTGGCGGCGGGCGGCCGAGCGCGCTCCCTCCGGCCCCGTGACCCGCGGCCCGAGGCTCCGCCTCCGCCAGCCCGTCCGTCCGTCCTTCAGGCGTCCGCAGCCCGGGCCCGCGCAGCCCGCGCGGGTGAGGGGGCTGGCCTGGTCGGGGGTCGCGCTGTCGCGGGGAGGTGGCCTTCGGGGCGGGGCTGACGCGGAAAGAGGGCGGGGTCTGGGCTGGGGCTCCGAGCCGAAGGAGGAGCGGGCGGGGTCCGCGGCGCGGGAGGGGCGGGGTCCGCGGCGCCCCGGGCGGCAGGAGGGCTGGCGGAGCGCGGTGCTCCGGGAAGCGCCCGGTGCAGGGAGCGGGGCTCCTTCTGGGCCCCGACGTGTGTGGAGGGCTGACCCCCGCCCTCGCACGACCAGGCCTCGGGTCTGGAGAGGGCGCTGGGAGGCCGTGGGGGCGCCTCCTTTGCAGAGGCAGGCAGGTGGCCGCTGCGCCCACGCTCCATCTGTGAGTGTCCCGACCCCGGGCCTTGGCTCCCGTCGCTGTCCTCTTCGGAACGCGCCCCCACCCCGCGCCCAGGTCTCCAAGGGTTTGCGCGCCCGCACGTGCCCCGAGCACTGCCCGGGCCCTGCGCGCAGCCGGCCATGAAGGTGAAGATCGTCCCGGTGCTGGAAGACAATTACATGTACCTGATCATCGAGGAGCATACGCGGGAGGCTGTCGCTGTGGACGTGGCCGTGCCCAAGAGGGTGAGGGCGGGCGCGGGCGGCAGGGAGCGAGCCTGGGAGCCCTGGCAGCCCCGGGCCACGGCCTCCGAGAGGCGCCCCCAGCCACCCGCACCGCGGTTCTCGGCCCCTGGGCGTGACGGCGCATTCCGTGTTGGGTTGTTTGGGGTCTGTCCTCTTGGCCCTCTCCCTGGCGCCTAACGTTCCCGCACACCCTGAGCGCCACGCAATCGGCTGCTGGACCCCCCCACCTCCCCCCGCCATAGGTGCAACATTCGAAGGAGCCCCCCACACCCCACAGTCCGCATTCCCCTAACTCTCTTCCCTTGCAGCTGTTGGAAATCGTGGCTCGGGAGGGGGTCTCGCTGACCACCGTCCTGACTACCCACCATCACTGGTGAGCGCGGACGGGCTGGGCCGAGCGCCAGGGTGCCGCCCCCAGCCTACCCCGAGCCCGGCGCGACCCTGCTGCCGCCCCCGCAGGGGCCACGCGCGGGGCAACGCGGAGCTGGCGCGGCTGCGGCCCGGGCTGGCGGTGCTGGGCGCCGATGAGCGCATCTGCGCGCTGACCCGCAGGCTGGCGCACGGCGAGGAGCTGCGGGTGAGCGCGCGCGGGGGCCGGGAGCGCGGGCGCCCAGAGCCCCCGTCAAGCCTCGCCTTCCCTCCGCGCAGTTCGGGGCCATCCACGCGCGCTGCCTCCTGACGCCCGGCCACACCTCGGGCCACATGAGCTACTTCCTGTGGGAGGACGAGTGCCCGGACCCGCCCGCCGTGTTCTCAGGTATGGGCCGCGGGAGCCCGCCCTCCCCGCTCCCTCGGAGCCCGCCCGACCCCACCCCCACCTTCCCGCAGGGGACGCGCTGTCGGTGGGCGGCTGCGGCCCGCGCCTGGAGGGGACGGCTCAGCAGATGTACCGGAGCCTGGCCGAGACGCTGGGCACCCTCCCCGTGGAGACGGTGAGCTGACCAGGCCCTCCAGGCCCAGCAGCCCTGCACCTGGGTGCGCCAGGCAGGGGGTGGGGCGAGAGGCCCGCCAGCCTGCGTGAGGCCCTGCATCCTCAGAAGGTGTTCTGCGGCCACGAGCACACGCTGGGCAACCTCGAGTTCGCGCACCAAGTGGAGCCCGGCAATGAGCACGTGAGAGCCAAGCTGTCCTGGGCCAAGGTACCTTCCTTCCCCACCCCCGGGGGGCGGGCTGCAGAGGCGCTCAGGAGGGCAGCTGTGCGTGGCGGTGGGTGACCAGGGCCTCGGTCATTGCAGAAGAGGGACGAGGACGACGTGCCCACGGTGCCATCGACCCTGGGAGAGGAGCTGCTCTACAACCCCTTCCTCAGGGTGGCGTGAGTACAGGCCACGCGGGAGCTCCCTGGGGCCGGCTGGGGCCCAGGGCCAGAGCCAGCAGGCTGTGCCGCTGCCCAGCGCCCCCAGGGCTCCCCAGCGCACAGCGCAGGCTGGCGCGGGGCCGGCCGCCGTCCCCGGGGCCTCCTCGGCAGTCACCTGGATGCTCAGGGAGGACGTCAGGGGACCATTTACTGGGCCAGGAGGAGTGTCCCTGGCACGGGAGAGGCCTCATCGAGGACCCTTGCCAGCACACTCATGCCCATGGCCTCGAAAGCCATGGCGGCGCCGGCCAGCCCTCCCCTGCACCCCCGGCTCAGAGCCCCCTCCCCCGCAGAGAGGACGCGGTGTGCAAGTACACGGGGAAGGCGGCCCCCGCCGAGGTCCTGGAGGTGCTGTGCCGCCGGCAGGCCAGCGCGGAGCCAGCGGAGCTGCCGCAGCCCCAGGCGCTCTTGGCGCTGCAGTGGGGCCTCCTGGGTGCGCCCCGGCAGAAGTGAGCCCGGCGTGTGGATGAGCCCAGGTGGCTGCTCAGCCCGTACACTGCAGGGATGCTGGGGACCCTCCCCCTCGGCCCCCCAGCTGGCTGCCCTCCTTCCGAGGTCTGGGAGCGGCAGGTTCTGCCAGCGCCTGGGTGGCCACGCAGTCCTCCGTGCGTGTGGGCCCAGGGCCCCAGGGCTCGGTGTTGGGGAGCCCTGAATAAAGCCTGGGGAGACCTTTCTCAAGTCCTCTCGCTGCGTCTGGGCCCTTTATTAGAGGTAAAGCTCCGCTGGTACTGTCCCCACTGACCTGGGGACGGAGATCCCCTGGAGCGGCCGAGGAGCCCTCCCCCCCGCTGCCCATCCACGCACGGCCTTGGGTCGCTAAGGGCTGTGTCCCGCCCCGTCCACATGGGCTATCGAGGGGCCGGCACCCCTTCCCTGCCACGTGGGCTCCTCACGGCCCAGCACCAGCCCGGCAGGCCCGGCCCCTCAGCCGCCCTCATCACTTCCGGGAGCAAGTCTAGGAGTCAGCAGAATGTTCCCACGGGGAGGCCGAAAACCCCTCAACCCTCCAGGCTGCCGTCACTAGGGAAAAAAAGAGCAAGAGTCCACTGTGGTCCTGGAGACAGACCCAAGCCCTTTGCTGTGGACAAGATTCTGGAACCTCGCAGGTGGGGATGAGGTCAGCCCCGGCCTCCCTGGCGGAACCCGCAGAGCAGTGGAGACCTGCAGCCGGTGCTGGCCACAGGTCCTGACAGGTCCCCGTCCAGCCTGCTCGCATCTGTGCTGCCGCAGACGCGTTCTGGGGGCCACCGGCCCCCCTACCACTTGATGCTGAGACCGGAGCCAGCCTTGTCCACGGCGTGGTACCGCGTGTGCAAGAGGCGACCGGCCTGCTCTGAGCCCTCGCCCTGCAGCCACTGGCGGTACAGCGCCAGGACCCCAGGCGCGTCCTCGGGCGCCTCCGTCTTCACTGCCCTGTACAGCTCTTCCACGCGCCGCAGCAGGTCCTTGCCGGGCGTGTCTGGGGCCGTGAGCTGGCCCCCGCCGTTCAAGCAGCCTGCAGCGGGTGGGTGGGGATGGCGTCAGCCGCGGCCAGGGCCGCGGCACAGGGTCCCTTCCCAGCACCCGGCAGCTACCTGAGGGGCAGGCCATGACCTCCACGTAATGGTACGGGCAGCGACCCCGCTTGAGTCTCTGTACCAGGTTCTGGATGTTCCGGAAGCCGTACACCAGGGCGAAGTGCAGCAAGACCTGACCGTCCCTCTCCAGGGTCACCTCCTGGAAATCCTTGTTCCTGAGGAGAGCATGGGGCGGGCTTGTCTCCCACTGCCCTCCTGGAAGTGCCAGCGGAGCCCAGGGGCCCCTGGCCCACACCTGGAAGGGGGCACCTGTGGGTGTAAGGACCACCAAGTGGCTTTCTGGTGTTCCTCCTGTTTTCTCTGAAGTGGCAGGGGGACTGCAGGCCCAACAGGGTCAGTGGGGCGGGGACGAGGGGGCACAGGAAGTCCACTCTCACGAGCCAGGCACTCCCCGCCAGCCTCGGCTGCCTTCTCTGTAAGGCGGGAACTGCTCCTTCCCGCAGGCTTTGCGTCAGGAGACGCTGCCAGACCTGGCACCACCCCCAGCCCCACCTTGGTGAGAGGACCCTGGCAGCTGTAGCAGGGAGTATGTGGGGACCACAGGGGGGCCACAGTGGAGGATAGGGCAGGGGCTGTGTCCCCCCGGGGCTTGAAGGCGTGCGGACCCAGAGGACTCCTGGGGCTGCTGTGCCCCCCCGCCTGCCTGACCTGAGGGGTTTGTAGGTGACCTCAGCCACGTGGATTCCAAAGAGCTCGCGGGCTGCATGTCGGAACACGTGCTCCAGGTAGCCCCCCGAGCCCCCGCCCCGGTGGCTGGTGGGCTCCTCCGCAGGTGCGCTGCTGGGCCTGGGGGAAGGGGCAGGTTAGTGCAGCAAGAAAGGCAAGGCTGCTCTGCTGAGCCCTCCGCCCAGATGCGCCTGCTGGGGCGCTCAGGCTCGCTGGGCGGCGCTCCTGGGCCGAGGCCGTTTCCCTGGCAGGTTCTCAGGCCCCCGGGCCAGGCAGTGCTCTGGGGGCCGGCCCCTTCCCTTTCAGGACTGAGAAGGGATCCTCTGTAGAAAGGGTGGGGGCTCTGGGCCACAGCCAGGGCTCTGCAAGGCCCGGGGTGGCAGTGAGAGGGCAGAGCACAGGACTCAGGACCGCCCCCCCCACAACTTGCTTCTAGTGCCACAAAACATGCCTGCGTCCCCAACGCCAGGAGTGTCCTGGGCCCAAGCGCGCCCCCCACCCACCGCCCCCCGGCACTCACAGAGCATCCAGGGGGGCTGGCTCCAGGTCTGGTAACGAGACCCCTTCTTCTTCCAGCAGCTTAAAAACCTCCCCTAGGATAAAAGCTGCTTTTCAGCCGGTCTCAATAGAAGCAGGAAACCAAGGTGCGCTGAGCTGCCAGGTGGGCCCAACCACCCTCGCAACCTGCAGCAGGCCCGGGAAATGGCCGGCAGGTGAGGGCAGGCCTGGGTGAGGGGCTGAGAAAGCAGCAGCCCCTCCTGAAGGCTCTCAGCAGGTGCCCACCCCACCCCACCCCACCCCAGGACGTGAAGCCTGCCAGGGGCTCCCGCTGCAGCTTGGCCTGTGAGGGTCTTAGGCAGGACGTCCAGGGTTGCCGCGCTCGCTGCAGGGGGTTGCGTCTCGTCTGCTCGGCCCCGGGCAGGGTATTCTTTTCTTTGCATTGGGGGGCTCTGAGGTTGTTCAGCTCAGAGAAGAGGGTGCTAAGCGCCGACCAACACGGACCAAACGGGCTGGTGTTAGCGGCTCCACCCGCCTCCCTCCCCAGGCTTCTAGCAGGGCCACCAGGCACCGCTGCAGGGAGCAGGCGGAGGCATGCGGCCCCTCACACCAGGCCCCAGGCGGGGTCCCGAGAGCAGGCCAGAGGGCGCCGGGGGCCCACCCGTGGTGATGACGCAGTCCACGTCGCGCGACTGGTGCTCCTGGTTGAAGAAGTCAGGCCTGGACGCTTCCAGCTTCTTGTCGTAGCAGGGCATGACCGCAACGTGGCAAACCCTGTCAGGGGTCAGGCCCTGTGTGGACGCAGATGGGAGGACTCGCCGCCGCGTGCACGGCAGGGAGGTGGGAGATGCCGCCGCAGGCAAAACGGGTCACAGCCGAGGCCTCGGGCCGCGAGCCGACCCCCCCACCCTGAGGACTCTGTGTCTATCAGCAGACGCCAGGTCGGCTCAGCCTTGGTGAAGGGGAGCCCCCCACAGACAAGGAGAGTCCTGCCAGTGCCCCCCACAGCGGGGCCCCAGGAGGTCCCGAGCTTGGGGTCTCCCACGCTGTCGGGGGTAGCTGGGAAGGTCCCACAGGGAAGAGCAAACCGAGGCAGAAAGAGCCTTGGGGGCAGTTGAGGCCTCCGCCGGTGCTCGCAGCGGCCACCATTGGGCCGCCCACCCCGCTGATGGCTCTAACCCACTGGCCTCGGCCTCCTCCCTGTGCCGTGGCCTGGCCTGCCTCCATGTGTGGCACCTGGACACTGGAGGTGGCAAAAGAAAATGGCTTTTGTGGCCAGGAAGGGATGAGGCCAGCAGGATACCCCGTGTGGCACTGTATTGTGTCTCCAGAGAGACCCAAGCATGCCGCAAGCCCTGGCTCCTGTCAAGGCGGCATCGCCTGGAGACAGGGTCTTTGCAGATAGAATGAGCTCAGGAGGCCTCGCTGGGTTAGGGCGGGCCCTAAACGACACGTGTCCTTCAGAGAGCACGGGGAGAAGGCGCTGGCGGCGGGCAGAGCCAGGAGTGCCCGGGGCCCCGGGAGCTGGAGGGGCAGGGAAGTGCCTGGCCGTGCCACCTCGACTGAGGACTTGCAGCCTCCAGCACGTCGATTCCCATCTTTCTGAGCCTTGTGGTGAATAAGGGGCTGCCCTCAAAGCCGCTCTCGTTTCCATGCACCTCCAGCAGCCCGGGGGCCACAGGCGAGAGCTCTGTGCCTCTCCCCGTGGCTCCGGGCAGCCTGCTGGTCACTGCCCACCCCAGCTCTGTTACCTGCTGCTGGGCGAAGAAGTCCTTGACCAGGGAGCCCATGACCTGCTGAGGGGACCGGGCAGTGCTGATGTGTGGGATGACGGCATGGCCGTGGGTTTTCTCGGCGTAGCAGATCCAGCCTGAGACAGACACGGGACAGGCAGGGCTTGGTCAGCGGGCAGGGCCGGCGGCCGCCACCCACCACTTTCTTGCAGCTGGGAAGTGATGTGACGTTCTGGGGGTGGACCTGCTCGTTAAAGAACACCCCCATCATCTCGTCACTGTCACGCGTGTTTTTAGCACTCCACGTGACCATCAGCTTCAAAGTGAAAGGCCTAGAAGGTGAGTCTCCAGGCTTCCAGCAGCTCCTCCTACGGAGGAGCTTGTTCTGTGCCCAGGTGTCATAGAACCTCACCCCTCCACCCATCACTTGTCGCCCGTTTTGATCTGCTGACAGCATTCCAAACTCCAAGTCCACTTTTAACTGGACGTTCATGTAACTCCTAAGAAACCCGTGGCTTTGAGCACACCTGGGCAGGCCGAAGCCAGCACGGGCAAGGCCTGCTTGGAGTTGGCCTGTCTTCGAAATCGCTGCACGAACTCCCGCTGGCTTTCGATGAGGCTGAAGTTCCTCGCGAAGGTGGTATCGAACACGTAGTGCACCCCTGGAAATCACCTCAACTCAATGCGTTGGGCGGCTGGGGCCCGAGGCACCCCAACCTGGCCGTGGAGGGAACTCAGCATCACAAGTGCCTCGGCTCCATGCCAGCCACGAGGGGGAGGCGCCGAGCGGGTGGGTGTGCTGCATAGAAAGCAGGGCTCCACCTGCAGGCACATCGTCTCTAAGCCGCCCACGGGGACCGCGGTGCCGCCCGCCGCGCCTAACAGGGCTTTCTTCCTTTGTCCGAGCCAGCACTTCCACCTGGGGACCTGGCTGGACGTGGCAGTGCCTGGACCCCGGCATAGGCAATGGTGTCAGCCAGTGCCTGCCCCACTCGGGGTCCTGGGGCAGAGCTCAACCACAGTGGCCTGAGCCAGACCCAGAAGGGCAGCACAGACTGGTCAGACGTGCCCCGACAGTTACTCGAGAAACCATGAGTGGCGGCCAGCTTGGAGCTCGAGAAAGCGCAGGCAGATGTCCCGTGTCCCCCTCAAGGCTCCGCTCTCTACCACACAACAGAAGCTCCGAGCTGAAGTCAGATGCAGACTGCAGCGTTTCCCCAGCTTAGGTCCAGCGCTGAGCGCTGGGTCAGTGGCTCCAGGACGGGCAGAGCCCCCCACCCGCTGTGCTCAGACAACCCCCGTTGGCGAGCTGCGATGCCAGCCAGGCTCCGGCCTACCTATCTTCTTAAAGAACGCGGTTAATTTCTTGGCCGTGTCCGCTGGGTTCAGCTGAAATCTCGCAGCTAAGGACGCTCTGGACTGTGGGGACACAGAGACCACCACGAGCTTCTGCTGACCGGGGGCCGCCTGGGAAGCGAGGGGGACACGTGCTCACTCTTGCCCGGGCACTAGGCCGCTCCACAGATCCCCGATGGGTCTCTGTTGAGGGCCTCTGCCAGCGCCATCAAGGCTCGCCGTCATTACGCTTAAAGCCAGAGGGGAGAACGCTGGCAGGAAATCCACCGAGACCCCACTGGCGAGACCGCCACGTGTGGGGCCACCAGGAGCCACGGCCCGAGACAGAAATCACAGCCTGCAGGGTCTCACGGACTTTCCGCCACTTACCCTGTTAGTCTCTAGAACCTTCCGTAGCTCTTCGTGGCTCTGCTGTGTGATCAGCACGCTCTCTGCAGAGGTGATGCAGCCGCTGCATGCCAGGCAGTCGTTGAGCGAGATCTTAGCTTTCTCCAGCTTCCGTGTCCGCCCGTCCTACCCGGGAGCGGGAACCCAGTAAGGAAGGCCCTCCGCTCGGCACGGAACTCCACAGGAAGCATTATTCTTCCACTCGTCACGCCACTGACAACCAGCGTGGGAGCTGGCTGGGTGTGCCGTGGGGTTTTTAAAAACTTAATGTTTATCATAAAAACACTTACACTGGGAAGCGGCTGTGGCTCAATCAATAGCGCTCCTGTTTACCATATGGGAGGCCCCGGGTTCGTTTCCCGGGGCGTCCTGGTGAAGGCAAGCCAGCCCGTGTGGCGCAGTGAGCTGACGCCGCAGGACGACCCAACAAAGGGAGACAAGCAGACACAGAAAAACACACAAGCAAAATGGACACAGCGAGCACAAGCAGCAGGTGGGGATAAATCAATAAATAAAAATCTTAAAAAAAAAACAAACACACACACATTCTAGATTTCCACCTTGCTACCCCTGGCAGACCCTTGGGGCTGGGAGATAGGAAAATGCCCAAGATGAGGCTCTAATAGGAAGAGGGAGTGAAGGAAAGACCAGGGGCAAGAGTGAAGGAAAAAGAGATGGAGCCCTTGGCAGAGGAGTGGTGACACGGGGAGGATGGGGCCTGGGCGCCCGCAGACCACAAGCCAGGCTCTGCCAGCTCAGGGCGGCATGACGTGCAGGTGGGAGGAGCAGGAAGAGGGTGCGACTCTGCCAGGAGACAGGGAACTCGGGGTGCCAGGCAGGGCTTCAGGCCAACACCCAGCCAATCTCTGTAGATGCAAAATGGCCCCAGCTAGAGCCCTTGCACCCCCTGGGCAGATGCAGGAAGGCGGGAGCCAGGGCTGGTGCCACCTGGCTGGAGTCCCCTCCCGGCCCGGTTCTCTGCTCGGTCAGCCCTTTGCACCAAAGCCCGAGCTTCGAGTCGGACTCACCTGAAGGCCCAAGGGCTCAGGCTGGGCTGCTGGGTGAGTGGGGGCCACGTGAGCCTCCCCAAGTTCCTCCAGGTCTGCGTGCCTCTGGCCCAGGGACAAGCTGTTTGGCTAGCAGGGCCCACCGGCTCCTCCCCTGGACCCTCCACTTTGTTCACGGGGCCCCTCGTGAGCTGTTTCTTCCCGCAGTGGGACTTCCTTCCCCAGACTGCCCCACACTAGGCAGGTGCCACTGTGTGCTGCAGCCCCCCCGCACCCCCCCCACCGAGCAAACAGCCGCCTCTCCCTGCGGGCGTGTGGTTTAGCTACCATCCTTCACTGGGGATCCCCCCTTCCCCCCAAGGACTCCTCGGCCAGGCGCCCGGCACTCAGCTGGGCAGGGTCAGGCCGCACTGCTCAGTGTAGCAGCACACCCAGTCCCTGCGTTCCCAGAGTTGATGCAGGTGTCCCCAAAGTCCAAACGACAGTCAGGGTTTGATTTTGCCATTACTTAATGACAAGGAGAGTAGGTGTTCTGTAAGAACCAGCAGTCTGAACCGGAAATTTTCACACAATTAAAACTCAGAGAAGAGAGGAACTGCCTCTCTGCCAAAAGAGCTCCCTTTGCGGAACAAATTGAGCTCCGTGTTCAGTCTGGGTGTCCCCTGCCCTAGGCCTACACTCCCCTCCGCCCCATGTCCTCCCCACCAAGTAGCCCCCTGACAATGAGAAAGGACCGGCAGGCTGGGGAATTCTCATGGTCACTGCCCTTGTAACTGGGGAAGGAGGAACCATGCATTTCAGATCACCCGAGCCGGGCGCAGGCGGAAGCTCACACTTCTTACTTCGTTCACTTGGGAGTAACTCCCGTCGTCCTCGATGTGAATCTTGGCCATGCCGCTTCCCACCCTCTTGTCCACCTTCATGGGCTTGATGCATTCCTAAGCCAGGAAGAGACCCCAAACCAGGGGCTTGTGAGCAGATGGGGGGCCTGGAAAGAGGGGCCTCAACGAGGCTGTCGTGTAGCTCGCCATCTCACTGCCCCATGGGTGAAAACTCTGCCCTGCCAGAGACACTCATGCGAGCTCCAGCTGCGACCCGCGTTGCACTCTGGGCACGCTCTTGTAGCATCCTGCCGGTGCCAAGAGTCGCCCGCAGGCCCCCAGCCAGCACGAAGGCCAGTGCTAACTGCGCCTGCCAGCTAGGTCCGTCTGCAGAGAAACCGCCAGCCCTGACCTCTGCCCTTTCCAAATGCAAGCAGGAAGTGTGGTCACCTGGCTACTGAGAGGAAGCCAAGGGCTCGGCAGGGACTTCTCGCCTGGAAACATTTGGTCACTGCCCTGCCCAGGGCCTTGGAAAACAGTTCATTTTTCTTTCTCCCTGAGTTCTCGCTGTCCCCCTCATCATCACGTGAGAACTGCCTCCTTGAAGGCGACCAGCTCCAGAAAGCCCTGGCGGGAGGCCTGCTGAGCTCACCCCCGCCGCAGAGCTGCCCACCAGCTGCGCCCTCCTCTCTGACTCCCCTGGCGGGGCTGCTTCCCATCGGCTGCTCACAGATGCTGGTGTCGCAGGCAGGCACACGCAGATAAGGACGAACACCAGCCTCCTGTCCTCAAGCGTGGCGGCCCCACCACACCCTGACTTTCCTGAGCAACCGCGGCCTTGGCTTCCCACCTGTCCTCCCAACAGGAGGGTCTCAGTCCGTGGGCAGATGAAGAAACTCTGGCTAAGGGGGGGGAGCGCCGGGACCCACAGGGGTCTTCACATAGATGTGCAAGGGAGGGCCCTGCCCACCCCACCCTGTCCTCGTCCCTCCCCAGCTGGGGGACACTGGTGGCGACTTACCTGCCCCCTCCGACTTCGTTTACCCCCATGAGGGGGTGCAGCACCCCCCTAACGGGGCGTCTTGAAGGCAGCACGATAACGGGCTCTTGTCCCCACTGGCCACCCGACCCCACGACCTCCAAACCGGCCTGCGGAGGCCACTCCCGGGTGCTTGGGGCACAGTTACCCGGGTCGCTGTCCTAAGTGCGCCGGAGCGCCCGAGGGCCGGGGCCGAGGCCGCTGGGTTGGATCCCATCTCCCAGGGGCAGGGACTGAGGCGGAGGGGTGCCCCAGGGGACCCCTGCCCGCCCCTCGCGGACCCCACCCGCCCCGGCCCACCTGAGACGGCCCGATGAAGTCGTCCAGGTCCGTCAGCTGCAGCGCGCCGCTGAAGTGCGACGCCATGGCGGCCACACTGCTGCCGGGTGCTGCCCGGAGGTGTCGCCAAACGGCGCAAAGGGGCGAGGTGGTTCCGCCACGCTGCCGGAAAGCGCCCCGCGCGGCGCATGCGTACCTCGGCCCGTGGGCGGGCGCCCGGGGAGGTGTGCGCCCTCTGCCGGCGACCCCGAGCCCCGCGGCTCTCGGCCCCGCGTGCTCTGGGTCCTGCGGGGACCGAGCCTCCCCTGGGGCGGGGCCAGAGGGCAGTGTGGACGGAGGAGGACCCGGGGCGACAGCCTCTCCGCCTTCACAGAGAAACGCACTCCCCCAGCGTTTACCTGCCGGCCAGGTGCGGGGCCGAGCAGAGCCTGGCCCGGGAGCCTCCAGGGACAGCGCCTTTCTTGCTTGGTTCGCGGAAGCAGCCCCAGAACCCAGCGCCTGACGCGCAGTAGGCGCTCAGCTTCTGTTGAACGGAATGTTCAGAACGCGATGCGTGCGGAAGAGAAGGGAAAAATTTAAGGGGGCAGAGAGTGAATCCTGGCATTCTGGGGGTTCAGGAGGGGCCCTGGTTGGCCCCTGGGGTCCCTCTCGGGAACTCCAGACCCTCTTCAGGTCCAGGCAGTGTGAGCAAACGGTTTTCCCATGAGATTTCATGACCCCAAACAGGACTGCTGCGTCCCCTGTGCGGCGATGACTCCTCAGGATCAGGGCCTTTCTGTCCCACCCTCCCTCCCTCCCTCCTTCCGCCCCCACACCAGGCGTTCTTTATGGACTGAGTGAACAGGTTGTGGGTTCTTGGTTCTGTCATAATAGAGCCGTTCTAGCATTCCCACCTCCCTGAACGTTTTCTCTCTTTAGATTTTTATTGAGGTGACATACAACTTCCCATTTTCACCACTTTCAAGTATATAATCAGTGGCTAAGCACATAAACAATGTCGAGCTACCATCACCACCATCCATTCCCAAAACATTCCATCTCCCCAAGCAGAAACGCCGCTCCCACGGCGGGATGAGCCTCTTCTGGCCCCACTGGCCCCTGCCACCCCCTCCTGCTTCCTGTCTCTATGCACGGTGGATTCTAGGTGATCTTACGAGAGAAGTCCTGGTCCTTGTGTGTCTGGCGTGTTTCGCTCAACGCGGTTTGAATCTTCACGATGCATCCGCGTTGCAGCATGCATCAGAACTCCGTTCTTTCTACGGCTGACTGAGATTCCACTGCGTGGCCCAACCGCATTTTGTTTCTCTGTTCGTCCGCTGATGAAGGGCCCTTGGTGCTGCCCCTTGGGCGGCTTCTGTCTCTTGGCGGCTGCGGCTCAGGCTGCAGAGCAATGCCCACCCCGCCCACCTGGCCTGCCCTGTGGGTGCCCCTGGCCGCCGGTGCTCCTGAGGCCCTCCTGGGGTTCTGGGAGAGCCTCAGTCCAGGCACTGGTTCTGACAGCTTGCCGGGTGCCCCGCACTTGCCTGTGGGACTTCCCTTACAGGTAAACCTTCACGGGCCTGCAGCCGCCACTCCGGGCTCCTCGCCTCGGCTGTAGGGAGGGTGTTCCCTCAGCACCTGCCCAGGTAGACTCCCCCCCTCCCCCACACTGGCAATACCTGGTCTGAGATTCAAGGCCAGGGATCATTAGAAATAGGCAGAACATAGAAAGAAACTTCGTTTCACTGAAATGCCGTGGACTGAGTTCACACAAAGAATTTGTGGTGTGTGAGATACTCTAAAGGGGAGGGGCCAAGGACTGAGGGAGAGGAAGCCCCAAGAGGGTCCCCATTTGTGGCGGGGGACCAGGTTCTCGCCAGGCTGTGGGGAACCTTTGGGGTGGGTGAGCAGGTGGGCTCCAGCCTTTCTTTCCCCAGAAGCCAAGTCAGTAACAGCCAACGCATGGGTAAGGGTGTTGGCTGGATCTGCAGCCACAGCCACCCCAGCCTGGCTCCTGCTGTCAGCCCTGCGTCTGAGGGGCAGCTGGTGACAAGCCAGGGGCAGAGGTTCTCAGCCCTCGGGCATCCTTTCATGAACACGCAGCCACTTCCCTGGAGATCCCAGGCTCCTGTGCCAACTACCACACCTCCGGTGTCTTTGCATTCATATTTTGCAAATTGTTTCATCATCATCATTAGCGAGTATTTACCGTCTGCTTCCCGTGAGCGGGTCTCCGAGGTAGAGCTGGGCAGGCCCAGGGTTTGCCTGGCCAGGGAGGGCTGGCTGGGGGCGCTGGGAGGGGTGGGGGCAGGCCCCTTTCCCTGAGCTGGAACGGGGCGCCGCGGCCTTGGCCCTGCTCTGAAGAGGCCCCGGGACCACGTTTGTGCAGAGCAGGCTGCTGGGTCCTCGGCTGGGAGGGAGCACATCAGCGCCCTCTTTGCTGCCCGCTCCTGTGGGGCCTGGGAGCGCCAAGCCCTCTGTCTGCGTCCGTCGTGCCCGGAGGCCCGCGTCTGAGCTTCATGATGCCCCGTCACAGCCGTGCCTCTGTCCGTCTCCGTGGAAGGCTGTGGCCTATCGGCCTCGCCTTGGTTCACCACGTCCTCATGGATCCTACTTGCCAGCGAGCGCACGGTCAAGACCGGGGACAGGAGCTGAGCCTCGAGGGGTTGGTTCAGCCCGTGGTCCTGGGCTGCTCCGTGCCCCCCGCCCCTCTGCCTCCCTCTAAGGACACTCGTCCTTGTGTTTCGGGCCCGTCCTCCAGGATGAGCTCATCTCCATCGCAGCTGCAAAGACCCTTTTCCCAAACAAGGTCACACGAGTCCTGGGGGGACATATCCATTGGGGGGCCGCCACTCAACCCACTGCAGCCCCCGTGTCCAAGTTCTTATGGGACCCTAGGGACCCCAAGTCCTACTGGGGGACAGGTGCACCCCGAGACAAGGCCATGGATGGGGCTGGTCCCTGGAGACAGGTGGACGGATGTGGGGGCCACCGTGAGTGGGGCAGGGACACGGCCGCGGCAGGTACGGCAGCCGCAGCTGGGGCTGTGGGGCCACAACCTCCACGTGGAGGGGGTCAAAGGACCGGGGGCTTCCTGGTGGGAGAGACAAATAACGGCTGGAGGGAGAGCTGTCTTTTCAAAAGTGAAATTTCACTTTTCCTACCCATGTGATTTAAATACATTTACTGCAGGTGCCAATGCCCCTTTGTCACGTGCTGAACCTTCGCCGTCCTGCCCAGGGACTCTGAAGGAAGCAACGAGGCCTCCCCTTCCCCCCGGACATGGTCGCCCCTGGCCGCTGGTGACCCCTGAGCACACACAGGCGGTGGGGGCACCGCCAGGGCCCACGGGGGCTGCTTGCCGCCGTCTCCAGCACCGCAGGGTGGCCGGTGCGCGAGCTGTCCCCACGGCACCTGGAATGGAGTTCGTGGGCCAGGAGCTGCCAGGAGGGGTGGGAGGAGGCTGACTCTGTGGGCGTCCAGCTCCCCTGTCGTGGCCGCGGGCAGGAAGGACGCTGGGCAGCTTCTCCCAGTGGGTGGCGCCAGATGGCGGCCGACCGTCGGGCGGGCTGGCCGTGCCCACCTGTGGGCGCTTGCTCCTGGGGAAACAGCCCTCAGCCCCATCCACCTGCTCCCACGGTGCCCGTGAACATGGGACCATTTCGTGTGCTTGTTAGTGCGGGCGGCCGGCGAGGTCTCCAGGTTCCCAGGCTGAGGAGGTTCTGGAAAAGCGGCCGTCAGGGAGCACCACCCGCTGGGCAGACACGGGGCTGCGGCCACCACATCCGACCCCAGCAGGCCCTGCTGCTGCAGAGCGTCACAGCCGGCGCTGTCCGGCTGGACGCGGCTGGATTCTCCGAGCACGGGGGGCCTGGGGCCTGGCGGGCGTCTTGAGCCACAGCGTGGGCCCAGACGGGGCTACAAGGAGCGGGGAGACCCCCATTCTCAAAATCCAGGAGAGAACAGCCCTCTGGTGGGAAGACGCTCCGGAGCCTCCTCCCAGGGCGCTGCTGGAGCTGACCTGGCCCGCGGGGGTCCCGTCCCTCTTGAAGGGAATTACCACGGGGCAATAAGCACATCATTAGCAGCCTAATCCCAGGCAGGCCCCTCCCCGGGGGCGCCCCATCTTGTCAACAGGCGGAATCTCTGCGACGCCCAGGTAAGCTGGCACAACCCGCAATTAGCAGCTAATGAGGAGGCCTGCGGTGACCCGGGCCCCGGGGGCCGCAGAAGGAGCAGGAAGGAGCGGCCCGGGCCCCTGCCCCGCTGCCCTGAGCAGGGCCCACACCACAGAAGAGGACAGGGGCGGAGCCGGCGGCAGCCCAGCAGGCGCAGAGCAGAGCGACCCCCTTTGCCCCACCAGAAGGGCCCTGGGGGCACAGCAGCCTCCAGCCTGGGGCGTGCCTCTGAGCCCCCCTTGCATGCTGTCTGGGGAAGGGTTTGAAAATCCTGGGGCACATGCCTGGTGCACACGAGGGTCCAGCCCAGCGCCGCCGTCGACGCAACTCCTGCCAGGGCTCTGAAGGTGGCGTGTCAGTCCATGTGGGGGACCCCGAGTTGCCTTCACACCCACAGTTTTTAAACAAATTAACTTATTAATAAGCATACAATTCATCCAAAGTGAACAATCCTCACCCACTTTATGTACTCAGACCCCCCCAGACCAGACCGGGTCCAGTCGGGCATGGGCGGGGCACCTGCGAGGGGACCGCCCTGCGGCCGGTGGCAGCCTGTGCTCACCCCGGGGTGATGCCGAGCCGCCTCGGTTTCCCACTGGCGAACGGGGCGCTCAGGCTGCACCAAACCCCACGGTCCCAGCAGAGGCGACCGAGCGCCGGGGCCCCGGGCTCCCCCACACCTCCGAGGGGAGCCTCCCATGCTGGCACCAGGCGGCGCCACAGCTGCTCCTTGGTGGGATCTCCGGCCGTGCCTGCCTGGAGGCAGCTACCCATGGGTCACCCCTCGTCTCCATCCCAGGTGAACGGACAGGCCTTGGGGCCTGGCGGTGGGCCTGGGGCGGATTCTGCGGGTGGGGGAGTTGGGCAAGGAGAGGACCCGGCCGGGCCCTGCGGCCTAGCACTGCCAGGCGGGAACTCGCCCACAGGTGCAGCCTCCTCTGTCCCCCAGGGCTTCTGGCAGACCCCAGACCCCACCTGGGGCAGGAAGGGGGCGGCCGTCGCCCTGGCAGCAGTAGGGATAGAGGGGCAGGGGCAGTGCTCTGGGGGCCCCCGGCACCAGGCCCGAGGTGTGGGGGTAGCGGGGAGGGGTCACGACGACAAGTGATGTGGCACCTGGGCCCTGGCCCCGCTGGGCCCCATGACTCTGACGTTTTAAGAGACGACGCAGGACGGGCCAGGAAGCAGCGAGCGGCTCGCGTGGTGAGATTGACGTGCTCAGGACTTTCTGGGCCGTTTCGTGCAAATGCCCCAGGCTGGGCTGGAGCAGGCGTCCACTCCCGAAGTCATGGTCAGCCCCCACCCCAAGGCGGCTGCAGGTGCGTCCGCGGCCCGACCCAGTCTCCTGGGGGTGTGAAGAATGCCGATTCCAGGGCCCACCCGGCCCGCAGGCTCTACAGGGCCAGCTCTCAGGGATACTGGGTGTCTTGGGGGTCCCCCCCTTCCTGGCCCCACCTGAGGGTCTTTGGCAGCCACTGCTATACATCAGACGCTAAGCTGGGTCATATGGGGCTGGGGGGCTGAGGTCTGAGGGGCACAGTTTGGACCCTCTTTCTGATCTGCAGGGCTGACTTTCTTCACTCTGGGCCTGGGCAGGGGTGAGTAGGGGGCAGCACGTCACCTGGAGGCTGTTCTCCCCCCAAGACACTCCCCTGTGGGCTGGGCTGGCCAAGGGGGCTCTTTGCCACCATTGGAAGAGGCAGTGACCCCCATTTCCAAGCCATGGGTGGGGCAGACACAGGCCTGGGCGAAGGTTGAGGGGCTCTATTCCAGCCAGCCACAGGTGCCCGCCCCTCTTTCCCTCCCTGAAGGCCGGCCCCCACCCCACCCCAGGAAGACAATTCTGCCCGGAGGGCCTCCCCGTGCACCCCTGGCCCACCCGGCCCCTGCCCCACAGGTCTGACGACACCCCAGCAAGATGTGACCTCTTGCCCCCCTGCCCCCAAGGGGAGCCAGGAATTGGCCCCCTCCCCTGCAGGTGGGCCTACCTGTCCCATGGGCGTTGTTGCCTGGCAGGGTTCTGGGCTCCCAGGAAGCCCAGCGGGGGAGAGGAGGGGATACCGCTCAGCCTGACCTCAGCCCGGAGCTGCCTCGGCACCCCTGGTGCGGGAGGGGAAACTGAGGCCAGCCTGCGTGGGAGGCCCCTGGCTCCTCACATCGAAGTCCAGCCGACTGCGGGGGTGGGAGTGACCAGTGGCCCCATGGCGGGGTGGGGGCTGGGAGTCTGAGTCAGACCCTGGAAGCGGGTGGGGGGAGGAGCTCCGTGGAGAGGGTGGGCAGCACAGGATGGCCCGGGATGGGCCAGCCGAGCAGCTCAGACCATGGCAGGTGCAGCCCACAGGGTGGGGCCGCGGCCGCGTGTTCCGTCCTGCCTGGTGGCCAGGTGGGGCCTTCAGGGTCGCTGTCCTTCATGGGCCATGGCCTTCCAGACTGCTCGGCTCGCCCCGGGGTCCCGCAGGACCCCCACCCACTGCAGCCTCCTCCTCCTCCTCAGCCTTGGTGAGCCGGGGGGTGGGTGGCAGGGTTGTGTGCCAGGGCGACAGCATCGGGGTGGAGGCACCCCTGCACTTCCTCCCAGCATGGGCAGTGGCCTGGGTCCTGGCCAGACTGCCAGCAGCGCCCCTGCCCTGGAGCTGGCTGTACCTGGGCCCCCTGAGGCCGCCCACCCTGCAGGGCTGGAGGCTGAGCCAGGGCGGGGGGGGGGGCTCAGGCCAAAGGGGGGGGCGTCTGTGGGGCAGGGGTTGGACCTCCTGGGCAGCCAAGTCACAGGAGGAGGACGCAGACTCCCAGGGGGGCAGGGGGGATGGCCTGGGACATCGTGGCGCTCAGGTACCTTAACCCTTTGCTTCCACTCCCTGTGGCCTGGAACCTCACACCCGCTTCCCTGCAGGGCGGGCGCTGCTTTTCATTGCCCAGGCTTCAGAGACCAGACAGGTAAGCGTCCCTCTGGGCATATGGTGGGGGCTTCCCGGGCCTGGGAGGGGGTCCCGGCCCCACATGGGGTGGGAGGTGCCGGGCTGTGTTTGCAAACAGGTGCACACACAGTCACGAGGGAACACACACCTGGCCGAGCACCCGGTTTTCAAAGTATCCACTTGCAAAGGTATAACTGGTTTCAGAGTAGCTGGGCTCCGGGAGTAGCAGAGCCAAAAACTACAGCTGAGTCCTGGAAATAGCTGGATCCAGAAGTAGCCAAGCCCACATGTCCAAGACATGGCTAGGCCTTGGGTGTAGCTGGCCCTGGGGAGTACCTGGATCCGGGACTAGCCAAGCCCGTGGGTCTAAAACTCAGCTAGGCCTGGGGAGTAGCTGGACTTGAAGTAGCTGAGCCCGCGCTGGAGCCAGACCTGAGGACCTGCCCTGGGGGAGCTGGGCTTGCGCCCCGTGGTCCCCAGAGGCCTGTGCTCCCCAGGGGCTGTGCCCTCGGACCGAGTCGTGGCCAACACGTCCGACTTTGCCAGGTGGGTCTGGGGCTCCGTGCTGTTCGGGGGCAGGTGGCTGGCGGGGTGACAGGTTCTCCCGGCCTCGCCGACTATGGGTGGGCCCCACCACCCCAGGCCTTTGCCCCTCCACTCCTGCCACTGCCCGTGCCCTCCCTCCGCCCCCTCCTCTTGTTCCGCAGGAATCTGGGGTAGCCTGGGGGAGGCCGGGGCAGGAAGTGGGGCCCAATCCCGGCCCTCCCCCAGCCTCTCCCCTGGCGTCCTGCTGGGCCTCACCTGTGCCTCCGTGTCACGGCTGAGCCCGGAGCCCGCCCAGGACCCGGCCAAGGCCATGGGGCAGAAGAAGGTCATGCTTCAGGAGAACCAGGTCAGTCCCCACACGGTCCTGGGGGCAGAGCACGGTGGGCCGAGGGGTTGGCAGGCCGCTCCCCATGCCACTCCTCTGCCTACCTCCACCCCCTGTGAGCCCTGCCCTGGTGCCAGCCTTCGAGGCTCTGTCCCCCAAGAATCCAGGGTGGCATGATTCAGGGCAGGGAGGGGAGGGCCAGGCGGGCAAGCCCACGGCCTCCCCGGGGTGGCTGAGGGGGCCCCTGGCCACAGGCTCTGTGCCAGCTGGGCCAGGGGTCCGCGTGGGGGGGCTCTGCCCGGGCTTGGGGCAGGGTGGCATTGCCCTGAGAGGCCCGGGGTCATCCAGGGGCAGTGACCTGGAGTGTCCCGTGCTCGACGTGGCGGCCACCACCTGGGCTCCTGGCAGCTGTGCTGTTTGGCACACCGTGTCTCTGAATGCAGAGTCCTGGCCCACCCGGAGGCCTTCCCGCCAGACCTGCTGCTCTTCCTCAAGTAGGCCCTGGGGGTCCCCACAGCCCCCCATGCCTCCTGAAGACCCCCAGGGGTCCCCACAGGCCCCTACGCCCCCTGCAACCCCCAGGGGCCCCCACAGCCTCCCATGCCCCCTGCAGCCCCTGCAACTCCACTCAGGCTCCATCTCACAGTCCATGGCCACCCCCAGACCCCTTATTCCCTATGGTCCCCTGCAGCCCACCATGG
>JAQZBX010007626.1:0-50057 GCA_029593785.1 Cabassous unicinctus | reverse complement strand
TATTTATCTATCCCCCACCTCCCATTGTTTTTGTGCTTGCTGTCTGCTCTCTGTTTCCATTCACTGTGTGTTCTTCTGTGTCTGCTTGTCTTCTCTTTAGGCGGCACTGGGAACCAATCCTGGGACGTTCCAGAGTAGGAGAGAGGCGCTCAACCTCTTGTGCCACCTCAGCTCCCTGAGCTGCTACATCTCTTATTGTCTCTCCTCTGTGTCTCTTTTTGTTGTGTTATCTTCCTTCGCTAGCTCTTCCATGCGGGCTAGCACTCTTGCGTGGGCCAGGACTCTGTGCAGGCCAGCTAGCCTTCACCAGGAGGGCATGGTAGATGGGAGCCCAATTGCTTGAGCCACATCTGCTTCCCCAGGTAGTAGTTTTCATCAGCCTTCTTTCATGAATTGGAGATCCTGAGGCACACCCCATGTTAGGCAGTGGTTCTTGCTCAGATCCCCTGTGTGGCCTTGGGGTCATTTTCACTCTCCATTACTCCACAGAAACAGAACTTCTATTTGCTCCTGTTTGTTTATGACCCAGAGTCTAGCTCTCATTTTGTATTTCTTCTCTGTGTCTGGTTCATGGAGATGTTTATCACTTGTGTTTGAACACAGCTTTTTATTGTTTTGTTGCTTGTTTTCTTTCTTTTCATAGTTTTCTATCATTGCTACATACTTGAGGCAGAAGAAGTGCTTCAGAGTGTGAATTTACTGCTATATCTTCTCTGACCTCTTGCTTTATCTCCTTTTGTGGGAGGTTTAGTGAAGAGTTTGTTGTGTGAATACTATTAAACGCCCCTATTTCCTGCTTGGAGGCTTTCAGCTAAAGTAGAGGCCCCCATATTGTGTCAAGTAGTGCAAAAATGTTCTAAAGTTAGACCTGCCAAGTAAAGTTGGGTTAGAGAACTTGGTGGGACCTCTTCTCCTCCCTTCCAATCCCCTTGATACCTGGTAACTCCGACTTTCTACTGTCCATGTCATTCCAGCCCCTTACAGGCTTGGGAGACCCTAAAGAGCAGTCACCCCTCAGTGGGGAGGTGTATTTATCTACCAAAAGGGCTACCGATTCAAAGTACCAGTAATCTGTTGGCTTTTATAAAAAGTATTTATGTGGGGGTAAAAGCTTACAGTTACAAGGACCTAAAGAGTTCAACTCAAGGTTGCTTTCTCACCAAAGTCAGTTGCCATGTGTTGAAGCAAAATGGTTGTTCATCTCTGCCCAGTCTCTGCCTTACCTTCTGGGCTTCCTCTTCTTGTTGAGACTCCGTGTCTTCCAGATCTCAGCTGCAGGCTAGCATAGGGCTTGTCTCTCAGGGCTTCCTATATGGGTCTTGGCTCTCTTCCCAAGGTCAGCTATAAGCTATAAGACAAAATGGTTCATCTCTCCCCAGGGCTTCAGCTGTTCGTGCTTCCTCCTTTCTGTCACATGACAGGATGAACAATGAAATAGTTCTCTCTTCTATGTGACTTTTTGAGTAAATGTCCATTTCTATCAGACCCAGCAAGGAGGCGGGGACTCAACCTGAGTCACACCTTACTAACGTAGTCAAATCAAAAGCTCTAATCTTAACAAGAACGCGATCAAAGGCATCTCAGCTGAAATTAATTCAGTCAAAGGGCACCACATCCAGAGGAACAGATTTGTTTACAAACATAATCTTTCATTTTTTGGCATTCATAAATAATACCAGACTGCCACAGGAGGTGATGTGGGTCTCTGCCAAGTTGACCTTACTTTAAATGAACCAAGAGGTCCAGAGATGGGGCACACTGCACAGAAACCATATGAGGCCAGAGGGTATCAGTTCTCTCAGTTCTCCAATCATTATCAGTCACTCTACGTTCCTATGGGAAGATTAAGTCCAGGGGCTACATAAGTGTTCATAAAAGGACTTTCCATTCCCTGTAAAAACCCAAGGAGCCAAATGCTCCCTTAATTCTTCTGATCTGGTAATTCTATTTCTAGATATCAATCCTAAAACAATAATCAGAGACATAATCAGGATTTCTGCATAAATATATTCACTTTGTTTTTGCCAGTAATAGTGAAAAATTGGACAAAAAACCCTAATGTCCAAAAATTATAGTTGATCTGTATGATGGAATATTGTGTCACTTTTATTTTCAGAATAGTGCCATGGCACATGGTTACAATATAAAGTTAAATGAAAAAAAAAATGAGATAATATATACAATAATGCTAATTTTAAAATGCTGACCAAAAAACCTGGCAAAAAAGTTCTTAAAAAAAAGAACTGCAAGAAAATACATCAAAATATTAATAGATTTCCCTTCTGTATATTCAAAGGTTTCTTATATAACTATATAAAACTTTTACCATTAGAAAAGATACATTGTTAAATTAAAAACCATCTGTCTAATTAAAGATACAGAGAGTGACATAGTCCAAAATTAGGGTTAAAGTTATTGTCCAAACATATGTTGTTATGAAGAAGTTCCACTGTATTGATGCTATATAACTTACTTTTCTAGTTAATGTAGAGATAAAGAAAAGACTAAGAGTTTTTGGGTATAATTTTTAAACTTTACTTGTAGGCATTTAAAAAATCTCTAAAAGAAAAGAAGATCGCACACAATCTTTTTTATAGCAGTGTGACAAATGTCTCATTAGGTAAAGTGCATGTTGGCATAAAAATGAATGTAATTTATATTTGAATTTTTGGCTAATCAAATGACATGTGTTTTATTGTCTTGCTGCTATATTAATGAGCAATATTTAATTAAAAGCTAATTGAATATTCTAGGCAGCAATTATCTTGCAATAGAGATGCCAAATCTGACTCGTGGAGGCAGGTGAGCAGAAAGCAGAACTCATGTAATTATTCCTCTGGGAGATGGAAAAGAAGGGACCACACCAAGCGTTGTCACAGTGAGAGATTTGTGAAGCTTCTGCCTTAAACAGCACTATTCCTTTTGTTGAACCTTGTTTCTTGTTTATCAGGGAAAACATGTTCAAACTAGAGCAAATGCAGTCAGTGTTCATTAGTCACAACTGCAGTTCAATGGGCATCCTTTGACCCCAACCCAGGGAGAGGAGAATGAGTCTCACTCACTATTCATGAAGGCAGGTATTGATTGTGTGTGATGTAGCCCATGAAATGGAAGACAGAAAAGAAAAAAAATTTTTTTAAATCAGAGAAAAATTGGGTAGAATCCACCAGCTAAATTTAAATGGAATCTGGAGACATTAAAAAATTTCTATATCTATGTCTATGTCTATGTCTATGTCTATGTCTATGTCTATTTCTATCTATATCATCTATATCTATATCTATCTATATAACTATCTCCTCTGATTTACCAAGGCATAACTTACATACAATAAAATTCATTCATTTAAAGTGTATTTAATGAGTCTGGGCAATTGTATTCATCAGCACAATAAAAATTTAGAAAGCTCCCCTGTGCTCCTCCTCTGACCCCCAGCCTCAGGTAACCATTGATCAGTTTCTGCCACTAAGCATTTGTTATTTCTAGGATGAATGGAATCGTACAGTATACGATCTTTTGACTTCTTTCCGTCAGCATAGTGTTTCTGAGATTCATCCTTGCTGTTGCATATTTTATACAAGTGATAGTGCAATAATTATTAGTGAGAGTACTCTGTCTTCTCCCTATCCTTTTTCCCACCAAGAAGAATTCAGACTTTGCCATAGCACGAGAGTTAATTACCTCTTTGCCTGGTGTTTTTGCTATTTTTGAGAGTTGGGAGAAGGGTGAGGGGACATAGAAATACAGAAGCAGGAGGAAAAGAGGAGGACTCGGCTACAGGGGTTAAGATGACCTATATCAGCCCCTCTCAGAGAGTGGTCCCTGTACCCTCAGCATCTCCTGGGGTCTTGCTAGAATTGAAAATTATCGGTCCCATCCCAGACCTACCAAATCAGAAACTCCAGGGATGGAGCTCGAATCTGTGGTTTAACAAGCCCTCCAGGTGATTCTGAAGTACATTAAAGTTTGGAGACCATTGATTTATATAATAAAAGAACTGAAGGAGGAAAAGAAGAAGATTCTTAAATCAAGTGGCCTGGGGATGGAAGAGGAGTTTCAGAGAGAGGCCCAGGAGCAGCGGGGGCATTTTGAAGGAGGTAGAGATTTAAATGGGCTTTTCTGTGGATTAGGTATTGAAATGCCTTTCTAATGTTCAAGACACACAAGGAAAGGTTTTGAGCCATTTTGAAATGGTTGTGGACTGCGTGTGTGTGGTTAGTGGCACTTTTCTGAGCCTGACCACGTGCCGCCTGGATTTACGAGGTCGATACACATACTCCACTCCACAAGTATAATTTTCCAAATGGAGAAATGGGTTTTGAGAAATAGAATCAGTACAGCAATTAGAATTTAGGTTAGAACTCGTCTTTAACCTTTCTAGGCAGCAATTTTTATGGAAAGCGAGTCTCCTGCTGGCCTTGAAGAAGTTGGCAGCCCTTTTGCAAGTGGGCATATGAGAGGGCCATACAGCAAGGAACTGCGAGTAGGTTCCAGATGCTAAGAACAGCCCCTAACCGAGAGCCAATTTCCAATATATTTTTTTGTGTCTCTTTGTATGTGGCAATTTGTCAGTCCCTTTTGTTATTCACTTTACCTGTTCCTGGACCTTTAATAGATTTATGGACCATGGGAAATTAATTGATATATTTACCTAGCCAATTTGGTGTAAACAATACCAGTTTTTCTCGGTGACTTGAGAAGTAACTGCAAAGGACATGTTACCTCTATTTTTTTTTTTTTTTAAAGAGGTATCAGGGATTGAACCCAGGACCCTGTACATGGGAAGCAGGTGCTCAACCACTGAGCTATAGCTGCTCCCCCATTGCCTCTATTTTGCAGTACTGGTGGCCTGTCCAAGGAAACTAGCAGCTAAAACAGCCATCAGTATCTAATCTGAGGATAAAGCCAAGAATTAGGTAGAAAATATCGCAAAACAGATTAGATTTGCAATCTGAAAGCCCACACAACCAGCTGGGCAAAGAAATCTTAATGGTATACTGAAATGTGATTCCTGACATTTCTTTTAATCTTAGAGATGAGTAATGAAAACATGATCCTCTTTGAGCTACAGAGGAGCTTATAGTAAATTCCAAAATATTAAAATTGATGTGGTCTTTTTATTGTCACTCTATCATCTTGCATTAACAACTGTAATTAGTCTGAGCCAGATCATCACATGCTATTGAAATATCTGGCACTAATTAAATATGAGATATATTACTGGAACATGATTGGGAGACTGAAAATGTATACAAATGAGACCTTCTGAAATGATGAACCAAAAACAAGATGGAAGAAGAGAGTGAAACCAGTCAGGTGATGGACACCAGAATTCTAGCACTTCAAAAATTTTAATCATTATACTATGAAATTCAATTGTGGGAAGGATCACTATAATTTTCCAACAATGACCAGAAGCTCTTGTAATAGGACTACTTATAATTTAATTTAAATTACAGGGAAGGTATTGGTTAGAGATAGACTGCAATGGTCCATGTTTGACTTTTAATGTTCCTACAACAGTTCCCAGGGAAGTTCTAAGGAGTTCTGCATAACTTACTATGCTGCCTTTGAATCATAACAGTACTGAAACATACTTAGGAATGCTTATATTTGTTGTGATATTTTAGCATTCAAGTATTGTCCTTTGTCCCATAATTCCCTCCTCCCTGTGCTCCTTCCTTCAAAGACATTAAACTCTTCCCTCCCTCCGTCCCTTCCTTCTTTCCTTTACTTCCTTCTCTCCTTCCTTCTTTCTTTCCTCCCCCTCCCCTCTTTTCTTCCCATCTTCTCCCTTCTTCTTCCTATTAACAAGTCAAAGCAAAACAACCAACCTCCAAACATACAAACCACAAACAAATAAAACAAAGAATCAGATACCTATTCAAATAAACAAAAACTTTATAATTTGTAAATAAATTAATTTCTAATGTATAGATATATGGATATTGGTGATAGGTACTCAAACACTTTTTTACTGATAGTAGTAACTTTATCAAATAGTTTAGAGACCACTGCTTTAAAGACTTTTCATTCACTTCCATGTTAAACAATCATTTGAAAATTATTAGAAATGGCTTGGTCCAGTTCTTGGTTCAGTTGGTCAGCTCTGCTCCTTTCCAATTTTATATTTTGCAAAAATTACTTAACTTCTCTGAGCTTTATTTTCCTCAAATATGCTACTCTATTAGGTATTAAATACAACAAAGTGTGCAGAGCCCCTAGCACTCTGCCTGAAGCAAAGTAAGACTTCATAGAATGCTATTTCCATTTTTCCTTTCCATTTTTCTTCTCTTAAGAATACAAAGTAGTACAGCAGTTGTATTAGTTTCCTACTGATGTATGACAAATTACCAAAACTTGGTGACTTGAAACAAAAACCATTTATTATTTCACAGGTTCTGTGGGTCAGGGGTCTGGCACAATTTAGCTGGGTTCCCTGCTCAGGGCCTCACAAAGCTGCAATCAAGCTGCTGATCAGGCTGAATTCCTTTCCGGAACTCAGGTTCCTCTTCTAAACTCTTCTGGTTGTTGGTAGAACTCAGTTCCTTGCAGTTGCAGGACTGGGGTTCTCATCTTTTTGCTGGCCATAGATGTGAGGGTCTATTTCTGAACTATCAATTTGATTTCATTCGTCAATATGTCTATCCTTGCGCCAATATCATGATGTTTTGACCATTGTAGCTTTGTAATATGCTTTATTTTTATTTTTAGGAGATACCAGGGATTAAGCTCAGAACCTCAAACATGGGAAACAGGTGATCAACCACTGAGCTACAACTGCTCCCCTATAATATGCTTTAAAGTAAGGAAGTGTGAGTCCTCCAACTTTGTTCTTTTTCAAGATGTTTTTTTTTTTGCTATTCAGGCCTCTTGCCCTTCCAAATAAATTTGATAATTGGCTTTTCCATTTCTGCAAAGTAGGCTGTCGGAATTTTGATTGGGATTGCATTGAATCTGTAAATCATTTTGTGTAGAATTAACATCTTAATGATATGTAGTCTTCTGATCCATGAACACAGAATGTCCTTCCATTTCTTTAGATCTTCTTTGATTTCTTTAAGCAATGCTTTGTAGTTTTCTGTGTACAAGTCCTTTACATCCTTGGTTAAATTTATTCCTAGGTGTTTGATTCTTTTAGATGCTATTGTAAATGGATTTTTTTTCTTGATTTCTTCCTCAGATTGCTCATTACTACTGGAAAGAAACACTACTGATTTTTGTGCGTTGATCTGGTACCCTGACACTTTGCTGAATTTGTTATCTCTAGTAGCTTCGTTGTAGATTTTTGGGGGGACTTTCTATATATAGGATAATGTCATCTTCAAATAGTGAAAGTTTTGCTTCTTCCTTTCCAATTTGGATGCACTTTATTTCTTTTTCTTGACTAATAACTCTGGCTACAACTTCCAGCACAATGTTAAATATCAGTGGTGACAGTGGGCATCCTTGTCTTGTTCCAGATCTTAGAGCAAAAGCTTTCAGTCTTTCACCATGTGGGTTTTTCATATGTGCTTATTATCGTGTTGAGGATGTTTCCTTCTATTCCTATATTTCTAAGTGTTTTTATCAAGAAGGGATGCTGAATTTTGTCAAATGCCTTTTCTGCAACAATTGAGATGATCATGTGGTTTTTTTCCCCTTCGTTTTGTTGATGTGATGTATTAGGTTAAATGACTTTCTTATCTTGAACCACCCTTGCATACATGGAATAAAACTCACTTGTTCATGGTGTATAATTCTTTTGATGTGCTTTTGGATTTGATTTTCAAGTATTTTGTTGAGGATTTTTTCATCTATATAAGAGAAATTGGTTTGTAATTTTCTTTTCTTGTAGTATCTTTATCTGGATTTGATATTAAGGCGATGCTGGTCTCATAGAGTGAGTGAGTTAGTGTTCCCTACTTTTCACTTTTTTGGAAGAGATTGAGCAGAATTGGTATTAATGCTTCTTGGAATGATTGTTGGAATTCACTTGTGAAGCCATCTGGTCCTGGACTTTTCTTTTTGGGAGGTTTTTGATGAAAGATTAAATCTCTTTACTTGTAATTAGTCCGTTGAGGTCTTCTCTTTCTTCTAGGAATTTCTCCATTTCATCTAGGTTGTCTAATTTGTTGGCATACAGTTGTTCCTAGTATCATCTTATGATCCTTTTTATTTCTGTAGTGTCAGTAGCAATGTTTCCCCTTTCATTTCTGATTTTATTTATTTGCATCTTCTCTTTTCTTTTTTTTTCTTTGTCAGTCTAGCTGCAGGTTTGTCAATTTTATTGGTCTTTTCAAAGAACAAACTGTTGGTTTTGTTCATTCTATTGTTTTTTAATTCTCAATTTCATTTGTTTCTGCTCTAACCTTTGTTATTTCTTTCCTTCTGCTTGCTTTGTGATTAGTTTGCTAATCTTTTTCCAGTTCCTCTAGGTTGCATTAGGTCTTTGATTTCAGTTCTTTTTTCCTTTTTTAATGTAACATTTAGGGTGATAAATTTCTCTCTCAGCACTGCCTTTGCTGCATCCCTTATATTTTGATATGTTTATTCTCATTTTATTTCATCTCAAGATATTTACTGATTTCCCTTGCAATTTCTTCTTTGACCTACTGATTGTTTAAGAGAATGTTATTTACCCTCCATATATTTGAGGATTTTTCACTTCTCCACCTACTATTGATTTCTATCTTCATTCCATTATGGTCAGAGGAGATTCTTTGTATAATTTCAATCCCTCTAAACTTATTGAGACATGTTTTGTGACCCAACATGTGTTCTATCCTAGGGAATGATCTATGTACACTTGACAAGAATTATATTCTGCTGTTTTGGATTACAATGTTCTGTGTGTCTTTAGGTCTAGTTCATTGATGATATTATTCAAGTTCCCTGTGTCCTTCTTGATCTTAGGTCTAGATGGTCTATCTATTAATGAGAATGGTGGGTTGTAGTCTCCAACTGTTATTATAGAGGTGTCTATTTCTCCCTTCTGTTTTGACTCATGTATTTTGGGGCACCCTGATTAGATGCATAAATAGTCATGATTTTTATTTCTTCTTGGTGGATTGCCCCTTTTATTAATATATATTTTCCTTCTTTGTCTTGTTTAAAAGCTTTGCATTTAAAGTCTATCTTCTCTGATATTAGTATAGCTACCCCAGGTTTTATTTTTTTTTTTGGTTACTGTTTGCATGAAGTATCTTTTTCCAGCCTTTCACTTTCAACTTGTTGGTATCCTTGGGTTTAGGGTGAGTCTCTTATAGACAGCCTATAGATGGCTCCCATTTATTTTAATCCATCTGCCAGCCTGTGCCTATTGATTGGGGGAGTTTAATCCATTAATATTCAATGTTATTACTGTAAAGGCCATTTTGTCCTTTGGCTTTTATGTGTCATATCTTTTTCTTTGTCTTTCTTTTCCTTTATTGCAAACTCCTTTTCTGTATAGTTGATCTTTTGTGATTTATCTGACTGGTCCCTTTCTCATTTCTGTTTCTGTATATTTTTAAGTACTTTCTTTATGGTTACCTTCAGGTTTATCTTACACATCCTACATTTATAACCTACTGATTTGAAAAGATACCAACTTAGCGTCAATAGCATACCTCTTCTCTGCTCCTTCCCCCCTTTATATTGTTTTGTCCCATTTTATCACTTTATATTTGTCCACTTAATCACTTTACATTTTGCACATCCGTTACCAGGAAATATGTCTTTTTCTTGTTCAATTGTATTCTGATTGTTATATGAATTAAAGAGTAGAGTTATATATTGAGTATACAGTACAATTGGGTTTTGCCTTTACCCTTTCAGTTAACCTCACTGAAGATCTTTATTTCTTCACACTACTCCAAGCCACTCTTTCCTGTCTTTTTTCAACCTGCAGAACTTCCTTTAGTAATTCTTATAAGACAGGTCTTTTGTTGATAGACTTTCTCAGTTTCTGTTTATCTGTGAAAATTTTAAACTCCTCCTCCTTTTTGAAGGAAATTTTTTTCCAGATAAAGAATTTTTGGCTGGCAGTTTTTCTTTTTCAGTACATTAATATATGGTACTACTGTCCATGGTCTCTGATAAATTGACACTGAGTTTTATCCATGATCCCTTGAATGTGATGAATTGATTTTACCTTGCTGCTTTCAGAATTCTCTCTTTATCTTTGGCATTTGACATTCTTATTAGTATGTGTCTCAGAGTAGGTCAATTAGGATTTATACTAATTGGAGTATGTTGAGCTTCTTGAACATGTTTATTATGTCTTTCATAAGAGTTGGAAGTTTTTGGCCATTATTTCCTCAAATATTCTTTCTACCCCTTTCCCTTCTCTTCTCCTTCTGGGGCACCCATGATGTGTTTGTTTGAGTTTTTCATGCTGTCAGTCAAATCCTGAGACACCACTCATTTTTTTTCTAATCTTTTCTCTGTTCTTCTGAGTGTATGATTGTGTTTTCCTGTCTTCCAGTTCAATGATTCTTTTTTCTGCCTGTTCAAATTTGCTGTTGTTTGCCTCTAGTGTATTTTAAATCTCTTCTTTGGGCCTTTCATCCCCCTAATTCTGTTATGTTTCTTTTTATATTTTCAAATTCTTACTCATGCTCACATATTGTCTTCTTAATATCCTTTATCTCTTTATGCATATTTTCTCCTTCATCTCCTTGAATTGATTTAGGAAATTTGTTTGAACATCTTTGATTAATTGTTCCAACTTCTGAGTCTCCTCTGAAATTTTAATTTGTTCCCGAGACTGAACCATATCTTCTTGTTTCTTAGTATTGCTCATAATATTTTGCTAATGTCTAGGCAATTGATTATCTTGATGAGTTAACTCTGAACATCCATTTCTCCCTCTTGTCTAGGGTTTTATTGTTGATTGGCTTTGTGCTAAGGCTCTTGTTTAGCGCTTGGTATAACTTATTCTAGACCTTTAGAATAGCTTGTGTTTAACTGTTCAGATTTTCTTAGCTCTTCTTCATCTGATTCTCACCCCGGATATGCAGTGTAATTTTTAAGATTGCTCTTTTTGTGCAATTGTTTCTCCTCCAGGAGACAGCTTCCTTTATTCTGTTTCTTCTTTGGGAATCTTGATCTGTTCTGTTTGTTTTTGTTTAGACTCTTCTCCCTAGCTCCTGTGATTCCTTGATATTTTTTCTCTCACACAATGCCCCATTTTCCTTACATTTTTCAGTTCTGAGACCTACAGCAATTCAGTTTAACTCCACCCCCTTTTTTTCTGTGAGGATTTTCTGCCTCTGATTTCTTCCCTGTTAGGGTATCCTGCCCTGGGGAGCCAGATGGGGTCAATCCAGAAAGGTGGGCCACTTCAGAAAAGTCTGTTTTGCCTTTAGGTGTCTAGCCACCTGAAACTGGATTGAGTGAGGGCTCAACAGTTCTTACCAGCCTTTCTATCTTGGTCTCTCTGTCTTTTATTTTTTTTTTTTTGGCCCCTGCAGGCCATTTTGTATGCAGGACTCCACAGCGGCTAGCTTGTTTTCCTCCCTGGGTCTCTGCAGGTTTAGGTCCCTGTGCCTGGATATGCATGGAGATCTAACTCACTGCTTTAAGTCTACAGTCTCAGTCTACAAGGGGAGGGAGCCAGGCCAAGCTGCCTCTATGTACCTTCCTATCTGTGTGGGACCAAGTGAGGGAGAGGGAATGGGAGCTACATCTAGGATGGAACTCTCCTACCTGCGATTTTTCTGTTTCTTCAATTCAGCATTTGTGGAGTCCTTCTCCAGTCTCTACCATCCTCCAGCATTCTAAACAAATGGGGTGTGTCCTTTTTTTCTTTTTTAAGAGGTACTGGGGATTGGACCTAGGACCTTGTACATGGGAAACAGATGCTCAACCACTGAGCTACATCTGCTTCCCAATGAGAGTTGGTTTTTTCATTTGTTTATTTTTAGGAGGTACCAGGGATCGAACCCGGGACCTCATACATGGGAAGCAGGCACTCAACCACTTGGGCTACATCTGCTCTGGAATGTGTCCTTTTATTTGCTAAATCTCTGGGGAGGCTTTCTTAGGGGCTATCTTACATCCATGTTGATGATGTCACACCTCTGAATAATTATTAAAGTAAAAAAATATTAAAATCTGGCATTTGGAAATGTGTAGAAAAATAGCCCATCTTATATATTCTTGGTGTAAGTGTAGATTTTAAATTTTCTGAGGCAAAATCTCATCATTTATATAACAATTTAAGTATAAAATATTGGCTATTTATTAAATAAGAATGATATATCCAAATGTCATAATAATATACAATCACTGGAATAATATTTTGGAATAATATTTAAAAATATGGGAATATGATCCCAATGTCTTATCCAGAGTAATAAGCATTTTATAATGTAATGTATATACAGTGTATGATTCTCATTAATTAATTAATATAATGATTGGAGTAAAATGCAACAATGTATTTTTTTATAGTAAATATTTCTCGATTGCTGATGCTTAATAATTACAAATGATTTCTATTTTCATCTGCTTTTTCTTTATTTACAAATACATCTCCAGTGAGTATGTATTTGGGAAGGAAAGGACTATCAACAGCCCTGCATTTATTCTCTCACTTTATGGAAGGATGCCATGGGAAAGAAAGAAAGATGACAAGACCCTTTATAAATATGCCACGACAGACCTTCTGGCAGATAGATTCATGATATGTAAGAGTGGGAGATTTCTTTTCTGTGATATACTTTTTTAAAAAAGTAACTGGTCGAGCTAGGATTGCTTACAGTAAATAAATCTGAAATCTATAGGTTTTTGGGACATGGCCCACTAGAAGATGTCATATAAGGTATGTAAATTGCAAAGTATAAAATGGAGATGTGTCATGACTAAATTAGCTCCCTTTTGTGTAAATTCTACCAGTACCCATCACATAAGACCTTGTATGTTTAATCTGAACTAGAGCATGTTCCAATGTGGCAAGAAAGAACCTGGGACATGGTGTTGGCAGTTGCTGACTTTTCCATGCTCTCTCTGTGCCACGTGATGACCTGTATTCTTGAAATTACTAGTAAGGCTCAAAACTGGGTAAAATCTCTGATTATCGTGAGTTGTTAATCTGATCCTTTGTGCTAGCTCATATTATTTTTGCTACACAAAATGGGCAACAAACTCACGGGAATGTGAAGTGCATGTTGATTCAAGAAAATTTAATCACCCTGATGGTTTACCCATTTGACTTCCAAGTTTATAAGTGGTTTTGAGAGGCAAGATTGAATGTAATACTCACAAGAAGACTCTGCCAGTCTTTGATCTACATTATGATGGCCACCAGCAACACAATTGCTCATCTCAGAAACCATTATATACTGAGCACACAGTCCCCAAAGCCATTGGGCTCCACGGAGCACTGACCTGAGTAAGGACAATTCTTTTCTATGTTCACTGGAAGTTCTCAGCCCACATCCCTGATGAATAAATCAACTGAATCAGGGGTTGAGAGATGAAATGGTATATTGGGCTCTGGGGTTAAGGTGCGTGTGATTGAAACCTGCTGTGTGACCTTGAAAACTCAATGGATTTCTCCATGTCTCAGCTTACTCATTGGTAAATTAGAGATAATTTCCTCATACAGAGGTTAGCAGAAGTAAACATACAGCTTAGCTCTTTGCCTGACCTAGAGGAGGTGTAATTATTAATTATTCCAAAGAGTTCAATATTTCCTAAAAGCTTAGCTAATTACTTTCTTGCCCTCACTTAGATAAGGTCTTCATAAAACTCTCCAAGTTTCTACATGTTCCTTCACAACTTTTGAAACATGATCTTTTTTGTGACAAGTTGTAAGCCTACAAGCAAGAGGCTTGTTTTACAAATGAAAACAAAACAAAACACAAAACAAAACAAACAATCTCCTGTGGAGTTTTGATGAGCAAAGTTAATGGAGGGAAAGAGAAGGTGATGTCACCATTTGTGTTGATTGGATTTCTGATTACAAGAATGTGACCCCAGAGAGCTTGGGAGCTATGTTGACAGGGTAGTAATGGATTTTGAATACTTATTGATTTTCAATAAGTCTAATCATCATTCCACCATCCTTTCCTGTTCTCAGAAAGTTCTATAATGTCAAGAACCTTACTGAGCTCCCAATGAGCTATTCAAATAGCAGAGATGAAAAGGCATCTTTATCACCAAGGAAAACTGCTCCATTTCCTTCTTAGCTCCATGTCTTTATTTAATACTAGCTTGTCAAAGCTGATGGGATTCCATGGCCCCAATTTCTGTTTGCTAGTCTAAGAGTGACATTTCCATTTCTACAAACCCTCTGGCAGTAATAGAAATAAGAATGCATCATGATTTCCTCCTAAATAATTTTTCCTCCTCTTTTGGGATGTTCATCTTTAATTAGTTAACAGAACAAGGCAAATCGAGTTCTCATGTGTGCCTAGGACAGAAGACTATGAATTTGGACTGCTGGTTTGGTCCAGCTCTGCTTGACCCACACAGAATAACCCCTTTTCTCACCAGAGGCTTATGCTTGATTGCAGCTAGGAGCCCTTATTTAATTCGTGTGGATGTCACGGAACTCTGAGCATTCAACAGTAATGACTCTGAAGTCACATTTCTTTTGAATGGATTCATCTCCTGAAATTCATCTTTCTAATTTCTGCTGTTCTGAAGCCCAGCAGAATTATGGTGAGCTTAAGTGTTCATCAATTAACGTCAAAACTCAATGTAACACCTTCAGAACTGCCTTTGACAACCACTAGAATACAAAATGAATTCACTAATGATCAGTTCCTGAGCAGAAAAAGTCTTAGGAATTTGCCATGATGGGACATTTAGGCTCAATTCATAAAATATGCATGGGCTTTTATAATGGGGATTTTCAAAAATTTGAGCACAGAGTAAAATGAGGGCACAAAAAACGGTCACATGATATAAGGACCCTGAAACGATTTTTTTTTTCCAGATTTAGAACTTTTCTCTTCTTCTGTTAAATATACTTCACCCTGGCACTTGTTAAAGAGAAAATTCAGAGGGCTCTCTGAAACCTCAACTTTCCCTGAAGCCATATTTTATTGGTATTTATTTTATTGTTCTCACAGAAAACAGGGCATTTCTATTACTTGTAAGTGCTTCAAATCAATTCTATATCAACGATTTTCAACAGAATGGGCTTGCTTTCTTCTGGGGGCAAAGCAATAATGCACACGTATTCCCGAGCAAATTCTCATGTGTTCCATTCCTACTTTATTACATCCATAGCACAGACTGATAAGGCTTTACAGTTAACCAGTTTGGCCCAAGCCACTTAAGGGAGGCTTCCAGTGCTCCAATAGCTAGTGGTTGGAGCTCAGCTCCATGCAGGAGTGCATGGCCCTCTGTATTTTGCTCCTTAGTGGGCTGTAGGAAGTCCACGAGGAGCTCACCTTTGCCTCTCTTTTCGGTCTCCTCCCACCCACACCATAGCCTCTGATTCTAGACATTACGACCAGCTTCAGCTTACTGAGAAAAACCGTGCTCTTTGTTTCATGCTTCCAGTCTTTTGCACATGGTAGTCTCACTGTCTGGAGTGCCCTGGACCTCCTTATCTTCCTGAAACACTCCTTCTTAGTGTGAGAAAAAGTCAGAATTTTTTCCCTCTGTGCTCTGGTAGCCCTTCATTCCCTTTGACAATCTTTACAACATTTTATTGAAGTTATTTGTTTCCACATCTGACCCTTGCATTAGCCTCACTTTCTCCTCAGCACCTAGGAACAAAATTAGTGCAGACTAAGAACTCCACAATTGCTTATTAGATGAGTGAATGGACAGGTGAATGACTGGATGGCTGAGAACTGGCGTCAGACAAGCCTTGCTTCTTCCCCATTTCCTCCCATTTTATTCCTAGGTTCACCAGGGAAAATTGGGTTCTCATGGAGCTAATTCAAATTCACAGACTCCTATTGCAGGAAGGGACCTTAGAATCTCACAGAAGATTACTTCATGTCTCAAAATATCACTAAAGTCTATTTATTATGCCAGACAGAACCAGTCATACGTGCTAAGTTGGGTAGTTGGTATGCAATTTAATTTTAGGATCAACTGGAAGGTACACCTGCTTTCATCTACCCTCTCTCCTTTCCCCTACTGGCAAATGCTTCAATGCTTCCACCTATCAGTAAACTTAACATACAGATATATTCACTCATTTCCCAAAAGCATGCTGCATGCAATGTGTCACGTGAGCAGCTTCCTCAGTAAGGGGCTCCACTAGTACAGCCAGCCTGTGCCTGGCTGTATTAATCCATGTCAGTTCAGGTCTTTCAGGAAGCAGATGACCAAATGGGATTAGACTTGGTAAGATTTATTAAGGAAATGCCTTAATAAATCTCTAAGATTTATTAGAGAGGATGCAGGAGTATGCAGGAAAGGATTGAGGGAAAGGAGGAGGATTGTATAGAAAGAATCTCTGATTACAGTGAAGTACTAAGAAAGTTTCTGCTAGGATGGGAGTCCAAGAGCTGAAGTCACCTGTTAGAGGGGTCCCATGTCCCATAGGAATGGCTTTCACAGGTGATCGTGCTGTGCATTGCTCAAGAAAACATAGCCTCAGCACAAATACACTGTAGAACCAGAGGGGTGGCAGCTGGAGCTGTCAGTCAACTTTGCTCTCTATAGCAAGAGATCTGAGAGGTGCATTTCATGGCTTTCACAAGGCTCTATGAAAGTGTTAAGTTCTATGATAATCTTCATTTTATAAGGCATAGGGAGGCTAAGTAACTTGCCCACAACCCCATATCTGGTAAGTGACATATCTAGGATTTGAACCTCATCAATCTGGTCCCAGAGACTGGGGGTATAACCACTATATAATATTGTCTTACAATACTCCCCATTGGAGAACCCTAATGCACCTTCCATCTTATTGCTATATCTGCTCTTATTTTACCATGTGTCTAACCATAATCAAGGCTCTGAGAAGTCCCACAATAAAGAAATTTTTTTAAATTTGTTTAGCCCAGTCATTTCCAAATTTATTTGCCAATGGAACCCATACCTCATGACCCCAGGGTTCTCTAAAACACACTTTGGAAAATACACTAAGCTGTAAATGATTGGTAACCAGTCCTTTGCAAAGAGCACGGCTCTGTGATGGCTGAGGGAGACATTTTGAACACTGAGCACAGAGTGGGGCAGAGATGCCGTGGAGCCAAAGGGAGGGGGCAGAAGATTGGGATTCAGCAGAGCAGAGTCAGATTTTAGTTCCACCACTTTCTGATGGGGCAGCTTGGCTCAGTTAACCACTGCCCGAGTTTGCCAGAGCTGCTGTGACAACTACCATACTCTAGGTTGGTTTGAACAAGAATTTATTGGTTCACAGTTTGAAGGCGAGAAGTCCAAAATCAGGACATCGGCAAGTCCAGGCGTTCTCCTCAGATGGTGATGGCCGTTCGCCCTCACATGGCAGTGTCTTTCTCTCCTCTCTGGCTTCTTCTGCCTGACTGCACCCAAATTTCCTCTCTTATAAGGCCTCAAATCATGCAGATTAAGATCCACCGTAATTCGATTTGGCTGCACCTTATATTATCATAACATCTTCAAAAGGTCCTTGTGATGGTTTGGAACTTTATGTACCCCAGAAAAACATGTTCTTAAATGTAATCCATTCCGGAAAGTGGGTGTGAACCCATTGTAAGTAGGACCTTTTGAGGAGGCTGCTTCAGTTAAGGTGTGTTGCACTTCAGTCAGCATGGGACTTCATCCTATTACTGGAGTCCTTTATTAAAGATTGAAATTCAGAAACACAGAGAGAAAGCCACAGAAGCAAGAAGCTGAAATCAACGAAACCCAGAAGAGAAGGGAGAGACCAGCAGAGGCCGCCATGTGACAAGCTAAGGACCAAGAGTGGCCAGCAGCCAGCCCCAGAATGCCACAGTCTTGGGGAGAAAACATCTCCTTGAATATGTCTTAATTTGTACATTTTCCCAGCCTCAGAACTGTATGCTAATAAATTCCCATTGTTTAAGCTAACCAATTTCATGGTTTTTGCTTGAGTAGCCTGGGAAGCTAAAATAGATTTATTTACAAATGGGTTCACACCCACAGGAACAAGGATTAGGATTTGAAAATGTCTTTTTTGGGGGGGTATGTGATTCAATCCCTAACAACCACTTAGTTAGCCTCCGAGTCTTTGGCTGTCAGTTGTGGATCATAGTGCTGACCTCATAGAGTGGTCTGAAAACTTAAGTATGAGTTTCTAACACTGTTCCCAGTCCCTGGCACATAACAACTGCCATCAAATATTAATTTCCTTCGTTGGTTTTCCCTCATAAAAGGAGCAACAGTACCTAATTTACCCTTCAGCTGAGGGCTGGTTTTCTCAGTGACATTTTGGGCTTGCTTGACCAATATGTAATACTCTTTCCTTCAGGATGTTCACTGGAAAAACAAACTGGAATCAGAATGTTTTGGTTGAGAAAGGAATTAGGGGAAATGTTGGTGTGGATCTGAGGGAATATCCATGCATGTGCCTTGATTAAAATCTAAGAGAAGGATGAGAGCTATGAGGACTAGTTTTATCCTTTCTTGCTTTGCTCGTTTAATAAAGATAAAAGTTGGACACCCAGGAATAACAGAGGGGAGATGGGCAAAGAAAGGCTGCTATATTCCCCGGGAAGGCAGCAGCTGGAAGGAAGACCTTGTATTACTTGCCCCTGCTGCTTCTTTCCCTCTTCTTGTCCTCTGTGATCCGCTGGACCTTCCTAACTGATGGGCTTCTCACTTTCCTGCTATGGGTGAGGATGGGCAGAGATTAGGATCAGAGCCCATGGGACGTTCCATGCATGAGGGGATATAACACTGGGTGCATGACCGTTTGCCACTTCTGTCATTTTCCTGTAACCTCAATGTTATGTAGTAGTCCACTGCTCTTTCACTTTCTCCTTGGAGACTTTGCTTCCTTCTCTCTCCTGGGATCCTGGTGGGCGCTAATAGGAAGGCTCCTCCTCTGGTCCTTCCTTTCTGCTTCAGCCTTCTACCTTTTGCATTTCCCTTTTCTGGCATTGGGTTGGCTCCTGTCTTGTCTTCTTTGTCCTCTCTCCACAAATTGCTTATTGACAGTCCCACTGTCATTGTCATTCCTCTTCTAAGAATTTTTTCTCACTGCACATACGTGTGGCTATTTGTGCATCTTTAAGGGCTGGCCAGGGGCAAAGATGTTTCCTGCCAGAAGGCAAGTGCCCATTGCTTCTGGATGTGCATAAATCTCTAACTGGCTCTGGTGTTTCTATCTTACTTGATACAAAAACACAGATACAGCTGAAGAAGAACAATAGTTGGGCTGCTGGGAGAATTGTAATGTGAATCCCTTCCCTCTAACCAGAAGAGACCAGTTTTTATTTTTGAGTCCTTTAGACTCTCTCCCTTGATTAAAAATCTTATATTATTTTAGAAGTAGCAGATTTATCTTGTTTCTGCTCTTTGTTGTGAAATCCCACTGATCTTTCAAGGTTCAACCCCCTTGTGGCTCCATCTGGGAAATAATGCTGATATCCTTGTCTGAAGGAATTTCTCCCCCTTCTCTGCTCTCAGGGCATCTTGTTTCTGCCTCCTCCAAGGCCCTTGCCTCAGTGTGATTTGCTGAGCAGGTGGTTTTAGTGTTACCCTGCTAACTCTCAGCTCCTTGAGTGTACCTTCTTATCTTCGAACCTGCAATAAGCTAGGTATTTTGGAGAGAGCAATGATTCTCAAACTTTTGCGGCTGACTGAATATACAGACAATGCCCGTTTCATATATTGACAGAGAACATACATGAAAGAAGAGTTCCTAACCACAAGCTCTACAGCAACCGGTCAGGGAGGCCAAGGTATAGCCTCTGTAGCAATTGGCCCAGAATGGTCAAGAGTTGGTAAATAACTGCTAGCTTTCCTTATTTCTTGCCCAAGCTTTCCATTCAGGACCAAGCCGAGAAAGCCAATCACCTAGGCTGCTCACTCCCAGGTGCCCCATGCCAACAGCCTCCAATCAGAGCATACCTGAAGCTGTCCCTATTTCATGCTATAAAGCTTTCCCACTATGCTGCTTACCTTTGAGTCTCTGCCAAGTGCAAGTGATGGTGACGGACTCCTTTGTCACAGGAAATTCTGAATAAATAGCCTCTGATTGTCTTCCTTTTGGCAGTCTGTATTTCTACCTAGCACCAGAATCTCCTCGAAATCTTGTTAAAATGTAAATTGTTAGGTCCTACTGAAGACAGGAAATGTTTGATTCCTCTAGGTTCTTGGCTATAATGTATAAAAGAATTAATGAACACGCTAGTTTAGTGAGGCCAGTAAAAATAATTTATTTGGGAAATGGGGGAAAGAACAGAGCTTGCTGAGAAATGAGAGAGAAAGATGGAAATATACACCGAGATTTGGTGTGGGCCCCTCTAGGCAGAAAGAGCGAGCTCTGCCTCGTGTGATTACCTTTTAAACTGTTAATTATTCCACCCCCTTGCTAGTGATAAGAGGATGGGCCCCAGTGGTTATTGGTTGCCCCATATATGGTGGGGGCCAATGGTGAGGCCTTTGTGGAATGTCTGGGGCCAAGGGGAGGTCCTGAAAAGAGAAACTGGGACCTCAAGGTTAAACTCAAGGTCCCAGCAAAGTCTTGCAGCCATATTGTCTGCTGGCCATGTTGTCTGTCAGCCATGTTGTGGGTTGTCTTCTCCTCCATTACCCTATACTAACCTGCCTCACTACCACTGGATATTCTCATTTGCTAGGTATGGGGTGGGAGATTCTGCATTTTTCATAAGTCCCCAGGTGACTCTGAGTAGCACTGAGATGGAGTGGTCAGGTGAAGGGATACTATGAAGTACTAATCTATGTCCACACTCCTAAATATTTCGGTTCCTTTTGCCTCTCCCTATTAACACAGGTAGGCTGTCCTTAGTTCAGTGCCTCAGGGTAGAGAAATGAGGAAAACAGAAAGGAAATACTCAGGGACTTTCTTCCTGGTTTTTGTTTGACTAAAACCCAGGCTTTTAGGGTAGTGTTTCCCAACCAGGGACAATTTTGCTCCCAGAAGACATTTTTCATCCTGATTGTCACAACTAGTGGGCATGTAGGAGGCTGCTAAACACCCTATAATGCAGGACAAGTCCCAACAACAAAGAATACTCTAACCCAGAATGTCAGCAGTGCCGTGGCTGAGAAACCCTGGTATAGAGGAATAGGGAGGCATGAACTGAGTGTTTGAGAGCTGAGAGTTTGAAGCAGGAATGGCTTCCACCATGTGTGTCTTTCCAGATTCCCTGGGTTGGGGATAGAAGAATGAAGACAGAGGACAAGAGATGAGAACAGAGACTTCTGTATAGAGGAGCCTCTGGGGAGACTGAAGGATTTAGGGAGAGAGGGCTGCAAGAAGGATGGTTAGATTGCCTCATGGAGATAACCACACCCAAACCAAAGCTGCAGTTATTCCTGTGTCCAAAGCAGGAAAGAAGAGAGGAAGCTGCTGCACATGAATAAGGCCAGGCGATAGAAGAGATACCTCGGGAATAACGATGAGCTGATGACCAAGGGTTAGCTAGAAGGGCTCCTGGGGGATAGAAGATGTAGAAAACCAGAAATGGCTCCTTCCCCTCCACTTGCCCCTGAAACCTAGCTGCAGCCCTGGGAAAAGTGGCATGGCAGATCTTAACGGACTGAGATTAATTTTCCTGGTGTAATCAGGCTCCATGAGAAAAAAAATCTTCCCTGTGTGTCTTGGTGCTCATGGATAATTTGCTCTTTACCAGAAACCTCGTGTGTGCATTCAGTATAATATTAATAGGAATGGAGGCAACAACTTAACAGGGCCCCAAACAGAAAATAAGTTGAGTTATAGAAAAATAAAGAGAATATTTCCTGCCCATCTGAGTTTTGGCCTGAGCTTCTGTGAATCAAAACTGTCTACCCCCACTCTCATCCTGGGTGTTGAGAATTGAAACCATACCCTGCTGGGCTGTTGACATTAGGACTTTGTGTATTCCTCTGCCCTCCTTAGCATGGCTTGACTATTCAGGCAAATGGTTTGATTGTTTATTATAGGATCTTCTCAAAAGACCCATCAACCCTTTGATGGAAATCATCCATAGATAGTTAATGCCCTAAGATTCCTTGAATCCCTCCTCAAAAGCCCCACCTTACTGTTTCCACCAATTCTGCTTGCCCTGGCTTGGGTCTTTTTTGGACCCCAGAAGATTATGTTCTTAAGCTAACCCATTCCTGTGCATATAAACTTATTTATGTGGGAACTTTTGGTTAGATTCAGTTAAGGGACCTTTTGATTAGATCACTTTTATTTATTTATTTTTTATTATTTATTTCTCCCCACCCCCTCATTATTTGTACTTGCTGTGTCTGTTCGTCTTCCTTGTTTCTTTAGGAGGCACCAGGAACTGAACCTGGGACCTCCAATGCGGTAGGGAGGCACCCAATTGCTTGAGCCACCTCTGTTCCCTGCTTTGCTGTCTTTCATTATGTTTTTCTTCTTGTGTCTCTTGTTGCATAATCTTGCTGCATCAGCTTGCCACACCTGCCCATCATGTCAGCTCACTGTCCTGCTCATTTTTTTTTTTAGGAAGGCACCGGGAACCTCCATTCCCTTTTTTGTTGTGTCTCTCATTACGTTTTTCTTCTTGTGTCTCTTGTTGCACCATCTTGCCATGCCTGCCCATCACACTAGCTCACTGTTTTCTTTAGGAGGTACTGGGAACAGAACCAGGGACCTCCCAAGAGGCAGGCGGGAGCCCAATTGCTTGAGCCACATCCGCTTCCTAGATCACTTTTGATTAAATCACTTTAGTTGGGGGACTCTGATTGGGCTACTTCAGTAAGGAATGACCCTGGGTGGGTATAGCAGTTTGGCAGTTTGATGTAATTATGAATTCCAAAAATAGATATTGGATCATGCTTGTAAACTGGTCTGCTGATCTGGGCATGATTAAGTCATGATTAGGGTCTTAACTGGGCCACGTCAGTAGGGTGTTGAGCACCACCCCTTGGTGGGGCAGGAATCAAATATAAAAAGCAAGGCAAAGAACAGTGTTGGAGCAGTTTTGAGTTGGTGTTCTGATGCTGAGCTTCAATGCTGGAGCTGGGAGAAGTGTGGAGGAAACAGAGGAGCTAAGCCCGGAGAGAAACAGAGCCCCGGGAAAAGAGGAACCCAAGAAGCCTGAACCCTGGCAAATGTCGGCAGCTGTCTTGCTCCAACACGTAGCAATGGACTTTGGTGAGGGAAGAACTTATCCTTAATGACCCAGTAACTGTAAGCTTCTACCCCAAATAAATACCCTTTATAAAAACCAACTGATTTCTGATATTTTGCATCAGCACCCTTTTGGCTGACTAATACAGTGGGTCTCGGCCTTCTTGCTGGAGCCTTATTTAAATGGAGGAGACACAGAGAAAGAGAACTGCCATTTTACCCTGCGATGTGAGAGGACTCCAGGATCGCCCACAGCTGCAGAAAGACAGAGAAACCCTGAGAGGCTGAGAGAAAGGCCAGAGGTTGGAATCAGTGCAATAGCTGGGGCTGAAGCAACGAGGCCTGGAAGAGGGGAGAGTCGAGCCATATGCTTGATTGCCCACAGCTGAGCTTGGGGAGAAAGTGAGTCTGGACTAAAAAGCAGAGACTGGCTGCCATTTTGCCTTGCCATTCAGTGGGAGTCCAGGATCGCCAGCATCCAAACTTTGGTGAGACAGCATCTCTTGATGATGCCTAGATTTGGACATTCTCACAGCTTTGGAACTGCTTGATTTTACCCTAATAAATTCCCATTATAAAAGCCATCCCATATCTGGTATTTTGCTTTGGCAGTCCTTAGCAAATGAAGACACTGTTGCTTCATGATCTTTAGCCAGTGCTAATCAAAGCCCACCTCCCACTCCTTTGAAAGACCTGCCTTAAATCAACCTCCCAATTCTCAGTACATTCTGACCTTACATTCCCCCTTCTCAGACACTGCCATGTCATTGCTAGGTCATTTTCTTCCTTACTGTAGTAAGGCATAAATTCAGCTTTGTCTTCTCAACAGATTGTGTTGATAATACTTGGGGAGCTAACTTTTGATGTTATGTGCCCACTATAATAACAATCAAAGGAGGCCATCTTTGCTCTGGCTGTTTCCCCTTGGTTGGGGTCTCCTTGGCCTTCTTGTGCATACATACATCAGCCCACACATATTACTGAGCACCTACTCTTTGCTTGGCATGGGAGCAGTTTGTTCATTGCTGTTTTGGTGATTGCAAAAGGGGTCCATGCTGTGTCTAGAGGCAAGGAGGCAATGCCCAGGCAGAAGCTAGCAGTTGGGTTCACAGGATTTGTAACCTTTTTTGTTCCACACACCCCTTTGCCAGTCAGGTAAAAACCACAGACCCCTTAATAAGTTCACACTATTCTGTGTATTATTTGATAAATATATCACACCCACACCAACATGTCTCCACAAGAATAATGTTTTTTTGAATTTAAATTCAAGCTCACAGACCCCTGGTCAAGAACCTCTATCTGGATGGATGCTTCTGGGATTTGTGGTGTGCCTGAGTAGATTGATTATGTGGTGACCTGTTGGATATGACAAGCTCTCTCATGGTGGTTATTTCATCTGTGTAGGTGATAAAAGATAAACTTCCAATGCAATTTAGGATCTCACAGCTTTATGGAGCAATTCACAAATCGGGTGGCATCCCATTCAGGAAGTAGAAGGGAGCTCCACTGAAGGGGTAGGCAAGAGAAGCTCATATAGGGCAAGCACAGAAGCAGTGAGGAAATGTTCTGATTAGTTGACATTAGTTCTCTTTTTTTACATAAGGTGGGGTCTTACAAAGGGGGCACAGGTATATATCAATTAGTATGGTATGCTTGTCCATTCTGAAAAGCTATCTTTATTGGGCTGAAACTAGTTTTATTATCAGATGTTGCTTATCAGCAATCGTATAGGATGTATTCTGTTTTCCTGGAAAACCCCTGCAGGTCAAATAATATTGTCTTCTGGATAAGTCCTTCTCGAAAATGGTCTTCTTTCAGTTACCTGCAATGCAGGCAGCCATTTTATCTTAGTTAACATAGGGAAAAACTTGTGTTTCAGCAGAAAGCTGTGCATTTTCAAAAGCACATCTTCAGGGTTATCTAATTCTAGTCTTTCATTGCCTTTGAGCTATTTTCTATGTTGTAGATAACTAATAGCAATGCAAAATAATTCTGGTCTCTGAACATGCAAATTCTGTCCTATCCAATAGAAGTTCAGTTGATTACCCTCTCCCACTTGTAAGAGGCCAGTTTTGCCTCCAATTGCACATTCATTTTAATATTCCTGACCTCTAAATGTGTCTGTTCTTTGGATTCTCTCTCTCTCTTCTTTTAAATTATTATTTTTTACATTTTTAAATGTGGTTCTGGTTAGAGGACTGGGAGCAATGGCTCTTATTACATTAGCTAGTTATAATGGGAATTGTAATAGTTGCTATAACAAGTTAGTTCCTTTTAAGCTAATACCAGACTGGAATGTGGGTTGAGAAAGTCTGGGTCTAAGAAGGTGAGAGAGAAAGAAAGTTCTCTTTTGAACCAGTTTTCCCACCTTACTGGTTCCTTCATTACTTAATGAGTTAAATAAGATCTTTATTTATTTATTTATTTAATTTTTAAAAGATTTATTTATTTATTTATTTATCGCCCCCTTGCTGCTTGTGTTTTACTGTGTCCATTCGCTGTGTGTTTCTTCGGTGTCTGCTTATCTCCCCCTTGCTGTGAGGTCCCGCTGCATCAGCCCACGGCCGGCCTGCCCTCACAAGGAGGGCCTGGGAAGCAAACCCGGGGCCTCCCATATGGTAAACGGGAGCTCTATCCATTGAGCCACACCCGCTTCCCTAAATAAGATCTTTAGCATGTGTTCATTTTATATTTGTATGATTGTCAGGTCTTTACCTTTTTTTGAAAATTACTCTTTAACACCCGGCCCAGATCCAGTCTTATCAGAATCCCCCAATGCCATCTTAGCTCTAACTGTGGCTGTGTGACTTTGCAGGGATTTTTTGAAGGGCTGGTTAGGAAAAATCGTAGAATGGACATTGATGGTGAGGGGAGCCTGGTTAGACTCTTCTGATGGCTCCATCTAACCACCGTGTAACTTGGTTTATTGAGTCAGGAGTTTGGGATTCATTTTGCTCACCTCTCTTTCACCGGTAGTTCTCCGTGTTCTTTATATTTGATGGTCAGCCTTCTATTTGTCTAATGCACTTTATTCTCATATTCAGGAGGAAGGTGATATTTGTTCATGTTCTTGCTATATAATGTTATGGGTTGTTTGCTTTTTACTGTTCTCAAAATGGCATCAGGATTTATGTTACGATTCTTTTAGTTCAGTGAACCTCATATCTCCTGTCACTGGCAGTGCTCCAACGCCTGGAGCTTCTGAGGGAGCCAAATAATAATAATGGCAATAATGATTTGCCCAGGCATTGTAAGATGCTGTACATGACGTCCCCACATTTTTTTCCGATGCCTTCAGAGGAGAGGCATTCGAGCTGAAACATGAGATGTGATGAACTAACCAGTGTAACAACGGAGAGTGAACATCCCATTATTTTCCGTGGGCTCCTTCCTTATTAAAGTGCCGGCCTTACACCTGTATTTCATTGCTGGCTGATCACTGACTAGCTGCCTTGCCTTAGGCAATGTTAGTTTATCTCTCTAAGCATAAGTTTACCCTTTTGTTAAGTAGGGAGAGGGATAGCACTACCTCAAAAGACCTTTGCCCATGCTCTTATATCTATCTGTCTGCAAAGTGCTTTTCCCCACTAGCTACCTGATGGTTTCCTTTCCGGTCTTGGCTTAGGTGGCGCGTTTCCGACAGACAGAAAGGGAGGGTTTTCCTTTTCGTTCTTCCGGTTACAGGCTCTTGGATTATCTCTAAAAATTTTTCATCACAGTGTTCACTGTTTGTAATAATGTAAGGATGGGTGTGTTTATTCCATTTCTCCCTCCCTTTCTAGAGTGTAGGGCAAGGGTTCTTAACCTTTTTTGTTCCACGCACTCCTTTGCCAGTCAGGTGAAAACCACGGACCCCTTACTAAGTCCACACCATACTGTGTATTATTTAAAAAATATATCACACCCGCACCAACATGTCCCCACAAGAATAATGTTTCTTTGAATTTCAATTCAAGCTCAAGGACCCCTTGTTAAGAAGCCCTGGTGTAGGGCTAATGAGGGTGCGGATGTTGTAATTTTATACCACTCTGTGCCTACTATCTCAAGACGGTGCCAGCCAACAACTATTTCTTGAACATACAAATGAAATATTTAAAACAGTGTCCCAAACAGGAGAGCACTTCAGTATATGTTAGCTACCCTTGCTGCTGCATCCAAAGGAAGAAATTCAGGACATTTAAAAAGCAGAAGGGGAGCAGATGTGTCTCAAATGGTTGGGCAGCTGTCTCCCATTTGGAGGGTACGTGGGTCTGATCCCTGGGACCTCCCGGTAAAATGAAAAAAGAAAAAATATAGAAGGTGCGTGGGCTGTCAGGCCCCGCTGAGCCACACAACATGATGATGATGTAACAGGAGAGTGACACAAGGACGAGCGAAGACGAGACGCACCAAAAAACCAGGAATGAGGTGGCACAGGTGGCAGAACGCCTTTCTCCCACATTGGAGGTTCCCAGGATCAAATCCTGGTGAAGACAGGAGGAGAAGGATGAGAAGAGAGGGCAGGAAACAGACACAGAAAATTGCCCAGTGAATGGGAACAAAACAGCAAAAACGAGGGGTTAAAATGGATAAAAGTAAATAAATAAATCTTTAAAAAAATAAAAAATAAAAAGCAGTAGATTGGAAATTTGGATAGTCTGATCAACGAGGAAAATCATTTAGCATACACCTATTCTACATTATAGGTATTAATCTTGATTTCCTGCTTCCTAATTAAAAAATTGTATTCCACCCCAAAAGGCTCTGAAATGCTTATTAATGAGCTGCCTTGTTGTCTCATATCTTTAAACATCTTGTGTGCTGATGGTATCTGGCTGCTCATCAAATTAATTTTTATCAAAAAAACTGCAAAGGCAATTAACATGATTTCTTGACTAGATTTGTGAGGTTTGGTGCCAGGTACTGCTAATTCTGTAGATGCTACTTAGTGAAAACAAACAAAAATGATTCTTTAAAATGGTTCTGCATTCTTTCCTGCTGCATTGCATCCCATATCATGATCATGTGATTGTGTGAGTGAACCATACAGTGGAAACAGAAACATTGGGAGGCCCCAGATAGTGCTTTTGTCATTGGAGCTTATCAGTTTGAAAGAGTTAGTTCACCAAAAACAAGGGCTCTAATTTTATTTTCTCACCATAAGGTGAAATGAAAGTTTAAAAGTTCTCAGGGAAACCGTGAAATCAGGCCATTTTATTCCTTCTAAAATCAATTTCTGTCTGCTCAAAAAGTAAGCTTTAAATTACAGTCAGAGTTTTCCTTTTGGCTCCATACTGGGAATTTCGGGAGCACAGTCATGGCGCCTCATAGACTCCATGAATGTCGATTGGAGCTCCGAGTGTGTAACAAGCTTGGATGTGCAGGTGGAAGCGGGGATGGCAACGTAGAGGATCTCCACCTGGCTCTTCCATCCATTGTGACACAGAGGAATCCTCCAAATCTCCAGTCTTCAATGGCCTTCCAAAATGGTGCTTTCTGTCATCTTTGCCCACTCAATGTGAAGCCTTCCAATCCATTGCCATGCCCAAGAGGCTCAATGTTAGAGCAGAAGAGAGTCAATTTAGAGGTCATTTATCCCAACAGTTTCATTTTATAGGAATGACAGGTATGGCTCAGAGGGGTTAAACACCCTGCTGGTGTCATCCCTTTGGGAAACAGCAGTGCTGGGAAGACAATCTAGATTTTCTAATTCCTAGGTAAAAATTCTAGTACACAACAGTGCATTTGCAAATGAAGGCAAAGAGGTTACCTTCTTCTTTTATTTTATTTTTTATCTTTTCTTTATGCTTGGATTTTGGAAACTGCAGAGAGGGATGTCTGTGTTTTACAAGCCTTCACAGTTGTTTATTGTACTTGGCAAGTCAGGCTGTTCCCAAAACAACTCAACAAAGGTCCTAGGAAGATGGCTAAGGTTCTTGTAGCCAAGAAGCTGAGTACAAAACCAATTAAACATTCTTTTAACTCAGAATTTGCCCATGTCCACACACTGGTGGCGTTGATCCTATTCAGCAGTTCTAATGAAAATTTTCAAAGTATTCCTTTGAGTATTCTTTCATTAATACTATTTAAATGAGGATGTCCAGTAGAATCATCCAGGATTTCCACAGAGGGGCTTGTCAGGCATCACTCTTCAGTAAGCTGGTTTTTCTGAAAGTATTATTTTTCTTTTACTTTATGTTTTAGTTTCCTCATTGCTAAGGCAAATACCATGCAATGGGTTGACCTCAATAATGGGACTTTATTGGCTTATGGTTCTGAGGTTAGGAGAAATAAAAAATCAAAGTGATGCTTTCTTCCTAAAGACTGGTGTTTTGGGGCTGGCTGCCGGGGATCCTTGGTCCTTGGCAATCCTGTCACGTGGCAGTGCACATGGTGGCATCTTCTCCTGGCCTCTCCCATCTCTTCCAGGTTCCATTGCCTTTCAACTTCTTGCTTCCTGTAGCTTTCTCTCTGCCTGTCTGAATTTCATTCCACTTATAAAGGACTCCCGGAATAGGATAAGACCCATCCTGATTGAGTTGGACCACATCTTAACTGAAGTCACCTCATCAAAAAGTCCTACTTTCAATGGGCTCACACCCACAGGAATGGATTACGTTTAAGAACAAGTTTTTCTGGGGTTCATACACCTTCAAACCACCACTGTAATTATTACTGTAATTTCATGTTGAACTCCTTTTGCTGTTGTTTCACCAGGTGCTGTGGATGAAATAGCTTCTACGTCAGACAATGGGCCAAGCCCTTCTTCATTTATACTGTTTACACTAACCCTGTCTCTAGTAAGCAGGTCTTTTGACAAATCATCTGTAGCTTAGCCCTTTAAGGCAGAAATGAATCTTCTGTGTCCTTGCAAATCACTATACACATGTCCCGCAGAATCCTGGCTTATTTAAAACACACCAGATGTATATCAGGGCAATAATGACCCGTTCTCCACGGGTTTCTGAAATAAGCTGGAGGGTTTGTTTCTTTTCTCATAAAATTCATCAGAGGCAGCTAGATAATCCTCCAGGTACCCTGGGAGACCCATGCACTGAAAACCATGAAGGGAGAACTTCCACTGATCCCTTAAATTTTGGAATTATGTTCATTTTTTTCCCTCAGATCCTTTTGATTCTCAGATTTGTCTCATGTGATATTTCTATGTGTGAAAGGAACATTCATATTTTCACTTTTCAAAATCAAAATCTTAGTTCAAATAAAGTATACAGATCACTTAACTAAAGACATTTTAACTTATCCTCCATAGCAGTATTCTGAAAATTTAGATGAAGGGAAAGCATTCTCATGCTTAAGCCTGATAAATAACAAATAAATAATAATAATCTTATTTTTTGCTGTTATCCATGGTCATGAAAGGGGTAGATGATCTAGTTCTTCCTTCCACTTTGTCTCAGTTTACATTCTAGACTCACTATTGCAATGGAATCTCTTCCTAAATGTGAGTATCAGGCTGCTGGTTTCTCTTCCACCCTTGATGCATTTCTCCTTGTGTCACTTGGCATATCCCTTTCTAGCTGCCATAGTTTGTCTGAGCTGCTCTCACACATGCCACAAACTGGTTTTGGATTAACAACAGGAATTTAATGGCTTAGGGTTTTGAGGCTTGAGAAAAAAAACACAACAGTCTATTTGTTGACTCTGGAAGATGAGAGGATGGGGACAGAGTCACAAGCCTTTAATTTATTTTAGCAGCTGGGTTTCTGAGTCCTGGTGTGTGTAGGTACCGTGGATGGGAGCTTCTTTCAGTTCAAAGGAATGAAATGTATGGAGATCCTATTTTTTTTATACAGGCATTTCAATTAAACTTTTTTGTATGTAAAAAAAAAAAAAATCAAGATATAGGCAAAGCTTGCTTTCTCCAAGGGTGTCTAGTATTCTGGGGCTGGCTGCTGGCAACCCGTGGGGTTCCTTGGTTTATGTCTGCCTCCCATCACATGGTGATGTTTTCTCCTTTCTGGCTTCTGTGACTTCATGGTTCTCTCGATAAGGTCTCCAGTAACACGAGTTAAGACCCTCCCTCCTTCAGCTGGGCCTACCTTAATAACAACATCTTCAAAAGTCCTTTGATAATGACCTTGACCCACAGGAACAAGGATTAAGATGAATAACGTGTGTTTGTTGGGGCTACATAATTCAACCTACCAAACCACTCAAATCCCAGGACCTCTAAGGAAGTCAGACAATTGTAAAAATGCAAGATCTGCCTGATACCCATATGTCATAGGCCTGTCATCAGAACGGCAGGATGCACACACTTGGCCAAGCTGATGACCTGCTGCTTTCTGGGGTTGCCAACTTGCCACAGTCACTACACTTACTCAAGCCACAACGGCCTTTGGCTTAGGCAATAAAAAGTTCTCATTTTTGATCTCTCAACCTCATGTCTTGCACTTGACAAACTTCTCATGGCTGCCAGATAAATATTTTCCTAAAGTATATTGTATCAGACTATCATACTGCTAAAACATGTTGATATTTTACCAATAAAAGGATCCAAATTCCTCAAGCAGCCTGCAATATCCCACATATCTGCCCCCTTCCTACCTCCATGGGTTAATTCCTCTTTTTCCCTGTCCATTACATTTCCATCTCCTCTTTCTAACCTTTGGACAAGGCAGCCTTTTCCTGTCTTGAGGCTAGCTTTCCCAGATGCAGTTTCTTCTGGCTGGACCCGTCCTCCTAGAACGATTCAGTGTCTGACTTGTTATCCACGCTTCAGATAGCTCCGTCAATGTCTTGTCCTCAGATGGCCCACTCCCCACCAACTCCCCCTTCCATAGCATATAGTTGCTTCTAGGTAGTGGCTGCCCAATGAGGGTCTACATTTTCCAGTTCCTTTTGCAGTTGAATGGGGTCACGTGACCAGTTTTCACCAATGGAATCTGTGCAGAAACGAGGTATATCATTTCTGTGCTGAAGAACTTAAAATTGGCTCTATCTTTTCCATCCTGTTTCTGTCCTTAGGCTGAAAGGAATGGGCTCTGTGGTTTTAGGAGATGACAGAGACACACTGGAAGGAGCTTGGATCTCTAAATCACTATGTAGGAGGCTGCCCACTGAACAATTGTTTGGATGTTATGTGACCGAGAAATCGATTTCTTTTGTGTTAAGCTAAGCCACTGACGTTTTGGGGTTTATCTTTTGCATTACCTTAAACTTGATCAGAAGCCTCCCCTAAAGACTCTACCTAAACACTAAGTAGGCATGCCCCCCGCCCCACTGTTCTCTACCTCTGCACTGTGTGCATTTTCTTTACAGCATATGTCAAGTTATATATTTGTTTATGGTAATCCCCTTCTTCTCTGTTCCAAACTAGGCTATACTTTCCACGTGAGCAAGAAAAGTATCTACACCCAGGGTGTAATACAGTGCCTGGCACATTAAGGCACACAGTAAATATTAGTTGGATGAATTAATGAGTGAATGAGTGGGAAAAAATGTGAAACTGGGAGTAAAGGTAAAAGAAGATACAAAGAAAATACGTATCACCCCCTGGGGTCAAGAGTGGAAGCTTGAGTAGTTCGGTGGGAGGTGTGGAGGCAAAGATGACTCACTCATGGTGTAGAAACTGCTAAAAACAATCACAATACCCTTTGTCTGTAGTTCTTTATTGTTAAAAAAAAAAAAAGAACTTTCACAAACACTAGTCCCTTAAAAATGGACTATTTGCTAATTAGATTTGGCAATGGTTAACAAAAATACTCTTATATTTCTAAGTGTTATCTATCTTAGGATATGTGAAAGCTGATATAACCTCTTTCTGGCAAGCCCAGAGAAACTCCCCAAATGGCAAATGTTAACCCCTATGATTTTAGTGTTTGAACCATATCCAGAAAATCCAAGTTGAGCTTAGCCTTGAGTGAATTTGTGAGCCTCATCATTAAAAAAGAATGTTGACATATTTTGGCGAGGCCCCCACATTTTTTATTAAGGCCATGGACAATGTATGGAAAGGGTGGGTAGATGCTATCCAGCACCTGGGAGGTTTATTTAGGTTCTACCTCCAACAAGCCTCTGGGTACTTCCTTGTTCTTATTTGACATCCTGGTTGCCCTGTTGCTGTATCTGGTTTGCTGGAGTTTTGCACTGATGCGTCAAGAGATACTCCCTGCCTGGCTTTTAAGTTTGCCCTAAACCCAGTCCTAAGGTTCATGCTCTGCAACCTCAGGCCATCGAGGAGACACACTCATGGCAGCCCAGCCCCACAACGTACAACCTTGGCCCTAGTTTATCTGGAAGAGAGATTGGATCTAGCTTGGTGGGTCGCAGAGAGTAAAATGCAGCTATTTGGTACTTACTATAAGAGAAACCAATTTGAATTAGATTAGTGAAAGACTATAATTATAGATCATTCATAGAAAAACACCATCTTATTAATTTGAGGCTTGCAAAATGAATAGCAAAATCAGTGTGCAGTCTATGCCATTTCTTGGCAGAGTGCTGTCAAGAACTCAAAATGTTGGGTGAGTACTGTTCAGTGACAGCACTAGAGGGCTTTTCAGGCCCAAAGGGTCATCACATAAATGTTTTCTGCTGCTTGAAAGTGAAATTGTGTTTTAGAAAATTATGAAATACAATGATAACCTTGAGGAAATGCAGAAAAGAATCGTAAATTTCATCCTATAAACAGCACAGTTTGTCATTTCCATGCCCACCTCACCTATCCATTACTTACATGTTGCTGAATAAATAAAAGCCTTACCTGCTTCTTTTGGAAAGGACATGCAGACATTGCTTCTAGCTACAGAAGACAGAAAACTTGCTACCATTTGAAATATCCATTGAAGTTTTGTAGGAGCAAATGGTTATAAATGTGCAATATTTGAACTTTAAAAATTGCTTGGGAGAAGCATACTTATCTCGAGTGTCTGAAGAGCAGAGATTTGTCTTAAGAAAATTGGTAGGAATGTGACAACTTAAAGTTAAATAAGTCCTGGACAGATGAAGAATGAACCATAATCCAGTTGCTATTTAACATATAAGTTAGACCACTGTGGCCATCTCTTTAGACAAGCTTCGTAAACTTCCAGAGATATTAAACTCCGAGATCCTAAATGTCCAAGGCAAAGAAAGTAAAATAACTAATATAGTTACAAGGTCTCACAGGAAGCTAAGTAGATTATTAACATTCATAAGAAAATTTCCAAATTAATGACCTGGAGAGAATAATATTTGGGTTTAATGATTCTAACAAAAGACATGTCGCTAGTAATGAGTAAATAATGTCCATTTGATTTTTACCTTGTGTTGGGGCTGGCCTATAGCAACGATTTGCCAAGGTAGTTAATACCTTTTATGACCTTGGAAAAGCACTGTGTAAAGTAATCTCCTTATATTTGGCTTCAATTTCTGAAACTGTATGGAATCAAATCCCAAAAGGCAGCCATGTTAGAATAACATCCGTCATTGTGATCTGTGAATCATATATGAGAATTTTTGATGGACCTGAAAAGTGAAAAATTCATTTAACCAGCTATATATATATATATATATATATATGAACAGAAGAAATAACTAGCTTTATTCCTCTCGTTTCCCTCCACACCAATCAAATAAACCAAACCCATCTCTCTTTTCTTGATGTTAGTGATCATGCTGTTTGGACTGTGTTATTTCCATTCCTTAGGACATTGTATGTGACAGGAGTGAATTGAAACAGAACTAAAAATTATGTTTAGCTTAATTTGATGCATATAGATGGTCATCATTATCTCTTTTATAACTGATACCAATAATTTCTTGTCTTTGAACTCAATTATACTTTTTAAAAAAGATTTATTTATTTCTATTTATTTATTGCCCCTCTCTCATTGTTTGCACTTGCTTTCTGCTTGTCTTCTTTTTAGGAGGCACCAGGAACCGAACCCAGGGCCTCCCATGTGGGAGGAAAGCGCCTAATCGTTTGAGCCATCTCCGCTCCCTCAATCATACTTTAAAAGCTGAACTTTTAGAAAATGAAGCCACGGACCCCAAGAGATTTCAATTAATTCATCAGTCCAGATACTAGTGTAACTAATTTAACATTCTGAATTTGGTGACATAGCATGAAAATAATTTTTTCTCCTCTCATTGCTTTTAGTCATGTTCTGTTGCATCTCCTCTCTTGCCTTTTAAATATCTTTTGAGAATAGTTTTAGCTCTTAAAACTCAATCCAGTCCAATATCTAATCTTATCCCTGCCCCCAGTTTCCAACATGCCTGACCTATAGCTGAGGAACTTGTAGTGGGAAGATGGTGTGGTCAGCTCCTTCATTTCTCCCAGCTTCTTCGGGCTGGGGCATTGGGGAAAGGATAGGGAAAAAGGTCTGAGGTCTTTGTACTTAACTGCCTTGCTCTTGTAATCCTTTCTTACACTGCTGTAGCTTCCCCAGGCAACAAGGAGGGCCGACTCCCCTTTCTGTGTAAGCCTGGGAGGTGCTATTCTCCCTTGGGACCTTGTTCTGTGAAGGAAGAGGCAGAAACCCAGAATACTAACTAAAAGAAAGCTTTATTTAGATAAATGGATAATGCTTGTAAGAATTTAGATAGTAATAACAATATAATAAAGAGAAATGAGTTAATTAGATAACACAAAGGAAAAGTGAAAGTATATGTGCAATCACTCACCAAAGACTAGCAATTTATTTGACAATTGATATGTAGATGATCTAATATTAATAAACAGTCAATAATCACAATTATGGATTACTCACAATATAATGCAATAAACCAATTAGATAGTACAAAGGAAAGAGAGAGAGTATATTTACAAACACTCACCAAACCAGGGGAAAACTCAACATTTGGTCTTTCACAAGGCTAGGAAGTCCCAAGCAACAGCCAACCAGGGTCCTGATTGGAAACAACACCTGGGTAGAGTGTACTAGCAACAGCCCTTCCCAGGGTCCAGTATAACACCAGGCCCCAGGTAAAATACACCACCAGGTTTTGGGTACAATGCAACACCAGGCCCTGGGTGCAATACAACAACCAGGTTCTGGGTACAATACAATACCAGGTCCTGGGTACAATACAAGGCCAGGCAGAGCATCCTCTCCTGGCTGAGACTTCCACTGGCAGCCTTGAGGCCCCTTTTAAGGGATTCTGAATTTCAGAAGTCTTGTCAGTCTTGCAACTTGTGCCTGGCAAAGTTTTGATACAGCTATCTGTGTGCCTGCAGGCATGGCCTTCAAGCACATCCTCCCACAGACCAGAACCAATTAACATTCCTTGGTGCCTGTGGGAAGAAGACTCCAGGCACCTGCACATTCTTTGCTGTTGGTTCACAATTTTTAACCCATTCCTTACTTACATTTATATTTTTATATCAGACCTTCCTCAGAAGTCCCTGTGGGATGGCCTCCAAACTGCACAGTTGCCTCTACAGGAGATGTGACTCTGGCTTCTCCTACTCTACTCCGCTTCCCTGTTCCTGCCTTTCTGCTGTCTCCCCACAGTCTCTCTCTCTCTTATTTTCCCTGCACTTCACTTGTCTAATAATAAGACAGCTTGGGCCCAGCTATCTTGCACTGTGCTCAGTGGAAGTGACACACATCTGTCCTGCCACCTCTCACCTCTTCTAGCTCAAACAGGCACAGGAGGGCTCATCAGCAAATCTGCTTCAAAAGCAGATGTCCTAAGGAGACATCTGTCTTCCCTTCCTGCAGGACCCCGCCTCTCTGTGAATGTCTCTTGGTGCCTTCCTTGGCAACTTGGGGAAGGGGGAATCTTCCTCTCTCCATTCTTTGGGATCAGAAGGAAAAGCTGAAGCTCCCCTCTCTGGATCGATGGCTCACAACTCTGATAATTTTTTGGCTCCCATCCTCCTTAGTTGCTTATAGACACTGGAGGTAGGTGTCAGGGGTAGGAGATAGGTGGGGTCAGTGTGGCTGCCTCTTCACATGCCCAGGAAAGTGTCCAGCCCCAATAGCTTTCCTTTCTTTTTTGAATGGTGTTATCCTTACCAGCTCGTCATCCCCACTAACCCACTTATGCTGGAAAATGGCCAGCCTAATGTGGAATGACACAGATCAGCCTGGGCATTTCACTGGAATCTGGGAAGACCCAGATCAGAAGAGGATGCTAGGAGAAGCGGGCTGGAAACTGAGTCCAGGAGGCACCAGTCTCCTAGCCATTCCTGGCTGTGAACACCAAACACACTGGAGAGATGCCTCTATGTGTTTGGCTCTATGTAGCTGTCTACCTAGGCCTTGGTAATTGTACATTGTTCTATTAGCTTGCACCGTATCATTATGTACAAGTCCTAACCTACCATCCTGTGAATGTGAACTTATTTAGAATTAGGGTTTTTAAAGTTGTTACTGAAGATGAAGCCAAACTCAATTAGGGTAGGCCTTAATCCAATATGACTGGTGTCTTATAAGGGGAGGAGATTTGCACACACACACGACGTGGGGATGGTTAAAGACAGCCATGTGCAAGAGCCAGAGACTGAGTTATGCTGCCCTAAGCCGAGGAAGGCCATGGATCACCAGCAATTCAACAAAAGCCAGGATAGAGGTGTGAAATGGATTTTCCCCTTTAAGAGGAAAGCATGGCCCTGCCGACATCCCTTCTTGCCTCCAGAACAATATATTTCTCTTGTTTAAGCCAATTAGTCTGTGGTACTTTTTTATAGCAGCCCTGGCAAACTAAGACACATGGAATTGCTGTTTTTGTAAATGAAAAATGGTCAAATATTGGCAATTCCATAGCATTCAACCTAATTACAATGTGGAGTTAGCCATTCCCAACCAGCCATGGTATTCTGTTTTAAAGTTCAGAGTTGGAAACCCCTCTGACAGTTTTGTGGAATAGAAGAATTGGGAGTTTACAGCCAATGTTCTTGACTCCTGCTCCAGTTTAATCATTGGGCAAAGCTGATGAGCTGCTCCTGCTTTTCTAAGGGAACTTAAAACAGGGGTGAAAAAGCAAATTTCAACGAGAGGTTTTTTTCTTTTTTAATCTAGTAGAATTGATCAATTTGAGTAACGGTTTTGGTACATATTTAAAAATAAAAGAATTCCACTTGTCATCCAAAGTATAATTAAGACATAAGAAATTAGGAAACCTGATTGTAGTTTTGAAAATTCGTCAATCACAAAATACTCTGTTAGGTGAATTCAGATGGAATGTTTCAGAATTACATTGTCAGTTTCTCCCATTACTATTGTCAGCAGGCAGTCACATTCACAGAAACTCCGGTTTGTGTGAAATAGGTGTTCTCATGAAGTTAGGGTAACATGGCCCAAATAGGACTATTTGTCCTGATAACAAAAGACCCCTCTGCACCAGTATTAAAGAGAGAGAAATATAATTTTAATATTGGGTGAGCATTATCAGAAGTACATGCTTATAAGGTAGCGTGAAGGTGACTACAAAGTCTGGACAGAATTTCACACAAATTTACACAGAAAAATAGGAGAACAACTGAAATTTCTCTTACCTCCTTAAGAGACAAGAGGATGCACTTTGGGAGTGTCTCCTGCCTACCTTGTGAGAACTCCCTGAGGTAATTCTAGAGGTAAGTGTTTAGAATTCCAAGGGGCAGAAGGTCCACAAACTTGCATTGTAAAACCAAAAGATCTGAGCCTTTTTTTCCAGGCATTTCATGCCTTCAAGTACATACCCTAAAGAGGGGACAGTGAGCTGCCTCCCTTCTCAAAGAAAATGTCATAATTGTGCCCCTACAAGGTCCTGGTGTAAGTGTAAATAGATGGTTGCATATCTAATGGTCAGTTTGTTATATATCAAAAAACTTAGACATTTTCATAATTTGGCCCAGTAATTCAAGTTCTAGAAATAAACTTGAAAGAAATAATTGCATTTGTATGACTTGTACAAAAGCAAGTTCATCTAAAAATATTTGGAGCCATAAAAGCAAGAATTTAGAAACAATCTAATGTCTGTCATTGGTTAAAATTGGTATTGGTTAAAATTACCAAGGTGCATTCACATTATGGACTATTTTGAGGTCCTTGAATATATTTAATGCCATGGAAAAGTGCTCATAATATATTATTAGATGAAAAAATTCATGTGACAAAACCTGAAGTATATATGAACCTGATGTTTACACACAGACTCATACAGGAAAAGAAATCAAAGGATATTAAGAGGGCTTATATCTGCAGGATATATGATTGATAACTTATATTCTACTTCATGTTTTTATCTGTATTTTCTACAGTTAACATTTTTATTCAGGAAAAAAGTTATAAAAAAACAAACTGAAGTAAATTGAAGTAGTGTTTAATAGGAGTTGCTGTTCAAGGACATCTCATCCTTTTTAATAAAAATTCCTTTTGGACTCTCCATTTGTGCTGTACAAGGAACATCTGTTTTCATATCTTCTTGACTATATTTCATGTGTACAAATTTCCTCTGAATATGGGAGTCTACTTCTCTAAGTGCTTCTCTGCCACAACTCCTTTTGATCTTGAAGACACATCAGGCACGAACTAGAAATCTACATTATAACCCCAACCCTGCTATGACTTGGTGATACGTCTGTAGACACTTTTCTTGGTTTCTGCCCACCTTGGCTTGTCTGCCATTGCACAGAAAATGGAGAGAGGAGCCCCAAATCATAACTATTCAGCCAGATTCACCTAAGGGCAGGTGGTGGGACAGGAGATTGCACACCTGGAGAGGAGCAGGTGCTTAAGCAGATGTGAGTGGAATAAGAGAAGGGAAGATCAATCTCTCTCTCCTCTCCAAGGAAGAGGAAGTAAGTAAAGCCTTTCTCATTTCACTGAGTTGCTGCTCTTCTCTAAATGGAAGAAGTGGGTAGAATTGTCAAACGTAATAGAAAACACTGATGGAAGGTACTCAGAAAGGTAAGCTACTTTTATGGTTTAAAAACCAGTCTTTTAAGTGAAAAATGATGCAGAATGCTCCAATTTGTCTCCAATATATAATGGAAAAACTCTACTTATCAGGTTCTTTCCATCCTTTTTTGATTGAGAAGTTACAAGAGTGTTTTTTAAAAAAGGATGTTCAAACCGATATGTCATATTTAAAATTTTTGAATACTGGTAATTCATATTTGGTAGATAGGTTGATTCTTAGGTGAAGAGATTATCTCCAAATGTGGAGACCATGTATTCCTCAACTATCTTTGGTAAATTGAGTTTTGTTGCATTTTTTTTTTAACATCTGAAGATTTACCACTAGATGGCACTTAAAATCCACGAGACTCAGAGGGCATGCTGCAGCTGGGAGGCAAGGAAAGACACAGGACAGGAAAACAACTTGTATCCTCAGAACAGTATTATCTACTTGCAGGAGAAGAAGAAAAGCAGACCCAAGATTATTTTGAGACAATTGGAGAGTGGGATTCTTAAAGCGAACCTATAAATGATAGACTATTTCTCTTTAAATAAAATTTCCCTTCACCTAAATTGCTAGTGATGAACAGGTTTTTTGTATTAAGACAACAGGCTGTTGGACTAATGAGGATTTGGTGTAAATAGTGAAGAGCCGTGTTCCCACTGAAGAGGTTTTACGCAGACACAGGGAATCAGAACGTGGGGTTTTTCAATCCCAGCCTGGTGGCTGCTCTATTATTTGGCACTAGGCTAACTGTTCTTTCTGCCTTTGGTTAATTTGTTTTCTGCTTTCCTCATATGTCAGGGGAGCAAAACCCAGTATAAGGACATCGTGATGCACAAAATGGAGCAGCAGAGTTCAATTATTGATTTCAGGGACTTGGCAGCAGGAGACCTGTCTCACTGGTTGTGGCAATGAGATATGGATGGAGGGGCAGGGGTCTTGGAGGGGAGGTGGGGTTCATTTTTAGCCAAGGCCTTATGCAATACTGTATTACTGTGCCAAAGGGTGCTGATGCAAAGTACCAGAAATCTGTTGGCTTTTATAAAGGGTACTTATTTGGGGTAAAAGCTTACAGTTACAAGGCCCTAAAGAGTCCAACTCAAGGCTGCCTTCTCACCAAAGTCGGTTGCCATGTGTTGAAGCAAGATGGTGGCTGATCTCTGCAAGGGTTCAGCCTTCCCCTCTGGGCTTCCTCTCTCTCAGCTGCAGGCTGGCACAGGGCTTGTCTCTCAGGGATTCCTCTATCTCCTGGCATAGGGCTTTCTATATCAGTCTCAGCTCTCTTCCCAAGGTCAGCTGCAAACTATCAGGCTAATGGCTCATCTCTCTCCAGGGCCTCAGGATAAAAAAAATGACAGAGCTCTCTCTCTTCCTGTGTGTCTTCTTGAGTGAGTGCCCATTTATATCATACCACCAAGGGGGTGGGGACTCAACCTGAGTCATGCCTTACTGACATGGTAGAATCAAAGCTCTAATCTTAAAAGGTAATTTAATCAAGGACATCTCAACTGAATCTAATGCAATCAAAGGGTATCACACCCAGAAGAATAGATTAGTTTACAAATATAATCTTTCTCTTTTTTGGGATTCACAAAAATAATCTCAAACTGTCACAAATACCATCAAGGGAAAAGCACAGACAAGTGCACAACAGCCAGACCTGTGGTGGTAGCCACCTGGCAGTTTGTGCAGCCAGCACACAGAGGGGAAACATGGCTGGACTGGGAGTCAGAATGAGGTTCTTGGCTGGGACTCCAGAGTCTGTGTGACCTTGGGCAAGTTGGGATGTCTCTCGGCTTATGTTTCCTCACAAAACAGTTGAAGGGATTAACTTATGTGCTTCCAAAGTCCTTTATAAAGTTTTTTGATCATATCTTTCTTCATTTAAAGTTTTTCATTTAGTCAGCACAACAATTCTGTGATGTGGGCATAGCAGAGAGTTTATTTTTCTCTGATTTTGCATGATAGAACATGGAGGCTGGAAAAGCTGGTAGGTCCTTGTTCTAAGTATAGACACTGTCTACTCTTGCTACTCCACTTGAAAGCCTGTAAAAATATATCCTTGGGGCCCATCCCGGAGCTGGTGAATCAGAATCTGCATTTTTAACAAAACGCCCGAGTGATTCATGTGTATATTATAGTTTGGGTGGAAAGATCACTGCCCTTGTGGGAAAAGTAAAGGAATTATTCACAGGGTCCTTTGTCTCTCTCTTCCTCTTTTTCTCTCTTCTATTTCAGAATGGAATTTTAAGTGGTGAGATTGAGGCCTACAGTCTTCAGTAGACTTTAGGGGAGGGTCTCTTCTGAGCTTCTAAGAATCTGAAATAGGGTTTCTCAACAGTGGGACGATGGACATTTTTGGTCATAGAATTCTTTGCTGTGAGGGGTTGTACCTTGTGTTGCAGGATGTTTAGCAGCATCCCTGGCGTCCACCCACGAGATGTCAGCAGATCGCCTCCTTCACCCCCATCTCATTGTGACCACCCAAACTGTCTCCGACATTCCCAAGTGCCCCCTAGAGGCAAAATTATCTAAAAGGAGCTAGAGTATGGGCAAGAAAAGAGGCAGCCAAGAGCTGATAAATGCAATTTGATTGGGTATAAAGTTTTCAGGAAAAGAGAGGTAAATGGGACCTTGAGGTTTCCTTATCGTTGTCAATTCCCTTCTCCCTAGAAAGGAAGTAAATATGGGTTCCAGAGCAGAAGATCTATTCAGAATTAAGTAGAATTCATGTGCTTTATCAAGAGCATGAAACAGAGTAGCAGAGGAGAAATCTCTCCCAGTTTCTACACCCAGAGAACACTCTGAAATCAATTAAAATTTTTTCTCATGACAGTCAATAGTCCAGAATACTCACCTCTCCTGTTTTCTTTTGTTGTTGTTTGTTTCTTACTTCTTGGTGGTAAGACTTAAGTACAGCTGTACCACATATCACACATTGAGCCAACTAGTGAATCCATAGATGGATCTGTAGTTCACTGTAGAGCTCCAAACAAGCAAATGCATTTCCCCACCTTTGGAGGCAGGAAGACTCCCCGGCCACTCTCATTGTCAGGGTCCTGGCTAAATTTGCAGGTGAGAGAGGACATACCTCTGAAGTCATTTTAGTGGAAATAAATTCCACCAGAGAGTAACGAGAGCATTTCCCTTGGACAAAGCCAACGCAGCACAGAGCCATATAAACTCTCTGCGTCCCTGCCTAGTGAGTGGAGGCAGGCACAATCTTTCCAGAGTTCTGTGTAAATTCCAGAAGGCTAGTCTTACTTGACTCGATTGTAGCTTGACCTCTGTCCTGCAGGGATAAGAACTGACTTCCTGAAATCCCTCATCAGACTAAAAATCTGCTCTCTTGACTCATTTATTTAACCCCTACGACATATGTTAAGGGGGGCCGCCTTTAACATGCTGAAGGAGTGGAGGAAATCTCTCTGTCCTCAGCACAGCCTTTCTGTTGGCGACGTGGGAGCACATTATTGAGAAAAGGCTGGCAGCTCGAGGCGTTTTTGGCTTTCTACCTTGGCAACAGCAAGCAGCAAACTGTAGGGAAGTTTTCCCCTAATCTGCTGGCACCTTCTCTGGTGAAATGCAATATGCGGTCTGCAGCGCACTGATCTCTGAGAAGTGAATAATTTACTTGGAGCATTTTCTCTGCTACCATGTTTTCAGGCATCTTTGCCAACTGCAGAAAATATAGGTGCTCTGTGACAACAATCACAAATAGCCATTTTTCTCTGTGGTACGTGGGGTACCCCAAGGAAGGGGCTGAGTAGAAGTCTAGCCCTCAGGCAAATCGTCTACTTCTTTACTGTGTGTGGCCTGAGGACCACGTCAGCATCACATGGGAGCTTGTTAGAAACGCAGAATCTTGGGCTCACCCCAGACCTACCGAATCAGAATCTACATTTTAACAAGATCCCCAGGTGATTCATACACATATTTAAGTTTGAGGAGCATCATTGCTCTAGATCAGTAGTTCTCAACTTTAATCTGCGCATTTAGAATCACTTGGGGGAGTTTAAAAATATTTTGGATTACAGACTAAAACCCTAGACCAGAGGTTTTCAAATGGAGGTGATTTTGCCCCCTGCCCTTCCCATGCTCCACCCCCACTCCACACGCCCCAACCCCAAGAACATTCATCAATATCTCTAGACAGTTTTGGTTATCACAGCTGGGAGCGTGCTATTGGCATCTAGTGGGTAGAGGCCAGGATACTGCCAAACATCCTAAAATACCCCGAGCAAACCCTCACAACAAAGAATTTTCCAGCCTCAAAAGTCAATAGTGCCAGTGTAGAGAATCCATGCCCTAGACCAATTAAATGAGAATCTCTAGGGTTGGGTATAAACAACCATATTTCATAATACCCCTAAGTGATTCCAATGTACAGTCAAGTCTGAGAATGATTAGTGGAGGGTTTGCTGATAGAGAGTTATCAAGACAAGCACTCTGGATTAAGAAATCCAGAAAGAGGTGATTAGATTCCAGAATCTGGGGCAGGGTATCCAGGGGCTTCAGGTGTGGGGGCAGGAAGGACAGGGAATTAAGGGGGCTAGTTAGGACTCAGCAAGTTGTCTGGACTTTAAACCATCAGGTTCAGCTCCTACTTTAGATCCAGCAGAGAACTAAAGGGCAACTCAAGACCTGGAACAAAAGTCCAGTCACAGGGGCTTTTCCTGGTGTCCATTGCTGCACAAAAAACCACCCCAAAACCTAGTGGCTTAAAACAACATTAAAAAAAAATTGCCTGTCACAGTTTTGTGACTTGACTAGGTTCAGCTGGCTGGTTCTCCCTTGAGGTCTTTCATGAAGGTATTGTCAACATATTGTGAGATGTTGTCAGAGGCGGCAGTCATCTGAAGGCTGGATATCTGAGTTGACTTGCTCACATGACTGACAGTTGATGCTGGCTGCTGGCTGAGAACTCAGCTAGGACTGTTGGCTGGAGCACCTCCCCATGGCTTCTGCATGGTGTTTGGGCTTCTCTCTGTATGGCTGCTAGATTCTCAGAGCATCCCAAGAGCAAGTGTTCCAAAAAGCTGAAGCAGGAGCTGCTGGGCTTCTTATGACTTAGTTTCAGAAGTCATTCTGTGTCACTTCTGCTGCTTTCTTTTACTTGAAGCAATCCCAGGACCTTCCCAGATTCAAGGGAGTGGAGGAGTAGATTTCCTTTCTTGAGAAGAGAAGGCCAAGGTCACACTGCAGGACAATATGTGGCATGGGAGAAAATGTTGAGGACATCTTTGGAAAATACCATCTGCCACAGGGGCTAGGCAATCAAGGCACAGGGGCTGCTGTTTCAGGGGATCTAACACGACTGGGGCTCCCTTCTGGAATGCAGATTTAAGGCATCTCTACCCATTGAGGTGAGAGGGGCTCCTGAGCCTACTTTGCAGAGGAAAGATTTTCCTTACATGCATCTGGTTGGGACTGGGGAAAACAGGGGCACCAAAGTGCAAATAAGCAAAGTAGATGTTGAACCCTGAGGAACTCAAGTAGGTTGTCATGTGTACTTGTTCTGAACTTGAGTTCAAATAGTGCACAATGAGACTGGTATGTAAGAACAAATCTCTGTCTGGATGACCATCTCAATGTGGTTCTGGTGAGTTCTGCACACAAGTATAAATACTATAGTTTCCTAACCATGGCTGTCCATCGGAATTACCTGGGATCCTAAAAACTATGAATTCCTGGGCCATATTCCACATTTACTGAATCAGCATCTCCCAATTTGGGGGGTAGTTGTGTAATTTTCAAATGTTCCAGAGTCTCCAGGTGGCCCCCCAAAAGGAGCCAATTTTTTAGTGCTAATGATGGGTGTGAAGAGAGAAGCCTCAGAGAGTGATGAACCTTTAAAATAAATCAAAAGTTTGGATAAATTTTAGAGGAAGTTTGATGCCATGTGCAAATTTGGGGATTAGAAGAGCTCTTGGTCTGGATCTTTGTAAATGAATGTTATAGGTCTGTGCTATAGGTGTAAAGGTGCCAAACACTATTGGTATTTCCTTAGAAATTTTACTTTCTGAGAATTGAAACTTTTATGTAGTTAAAGTTGTATACTCTTAGATCTTTTATTTTTCTCCTTGGATTCCACATTCTCTCTCCCTCTCTTTTTAATTAGAGAAGTTGTAGGTTGACAAAAAAATCTACCACCCCCTTCACATACAGTTTTCCCTATTATTAAACATTTACATTTTACATTAGTGTGGTATCTTTGTTACAATTGATGAAGCAATGTTATTACAACTATACTATTAACTTTAGTTCATAGTTTACATTAGGGTAAACTATGTACAGTCCTATGGATTTTTAATAACAATTTTGCTCTAGGAACTTATATACAACCTAAAATTTCTCCTTTTAACAAAATTGAGATATAACTCACTGGTATTAATTAAATTCACAATGTTCCATCATCACCATCCATACCAAAACTTTTCCATCACCCCAAACAGAAACTCTACCAAGTAAGCATTAACTCCCCATTCCTGATTCCCAGCCTGGCCCCTGTTAAACTGTGTTCTAGTTTCTGACACTATGAATTTGCTTATACTAATTATTTCATATCAGAGGGATCATACAATACTTGTCATTTTGTGCCTGGCTTATTTCATTCAACATGATGCCTTCAAGGTTCATCTATTTTTGTTGCATGCAAGAAAACTTCATTCCTTTTTAAGGTTGAATAATATTCTAGTGCATGTATATAGCACATTTTGTTTATCTGTTCATTTGTTGATGGATACTGTGTTGCTTCCAACTTTTGGCAATTGTGAATAATGCTGCTATGAACATCAGTGTGCAAATACCTGTTAGAGTCCCTGCTTTCAATTCTTTTGGGTATAAAAACCAGAAGTGGGATTGTTGGGTCATATGCTAATGCTATATACATAAGATTTATTTTTTAAAAATTTTTATTTATTTATTCCCCTCTCCTCCCTGATGGCTCCCTTGTCTGTCTTCTCACTGTGTCTGATCACCTTCTCAGGCCCCAGGAATCAAACCCAGGACCTCCCACACGGGAAGCTAGTGCCCAACCGCCTGAGCCACAGCCGCTCCCTGCTGGTTGTGGGGTCTTCTGGCTGTGTCATCTGCATCTGCTGGCTGTGCCATCTGCTGGTTGCAGTATCTGCTGTTTGTGGCATCTGCTTGTTGCGGCGTCTGCTTGTCTTCTTTAGGAGGCATGGGGAACCGAACCCAGTACCTCCCATGGGGGAGACAAGCACCCAACTGCTTGAGCCACATCCGCTCCTCTATACATAACTTTTTGAAGAACCATCAAACTGTTTTCCAAAGCAGCTGCTCCATTTTACATTCCAATCAACAATGAATAAATGTTCCTATTTCTCTATGTCCTCTCCATGTGTTTTTTTTTTTTTTTTCAATAGTAGCCATTCTAGTGAGTGTGAATTGCTATCTCATTGTGGTTTTGAGCTGCTTTCTCTAATGGCTAATTATGTTGAGCATCTTTTTATGTGCTTATTGGCCATTTGTATATCTTCTCTGAAGAGGTGACTATTTAAGTCTTTTCTCCATTTTTTATTGGGTTGTTTGTCTTTTTGTTGTTGAGTTGTAGGAGTTCTTTATATCTTCTGGATATTAAACCCTTATCAGATATGTTGTTTCCAAATATTTTCCCCCATTCTGTAGGTGGTCATTTTACTTTCATGATTAAGTCCTTTGCAAAAAAATGTTTAATTTTGATGAAGTCCTATTTATCTATTTTTTGGTTGTTGCTCATGCTTTGGGTGTAAAGTTTAAGAAACCATTGCCTAATACAAGGTCCTGAAGATGGTTCCCTATGCTTTCTTCTAGGAGTTTAATAGTTTTGGCTCTTATATTTAGGTCTTTGATCCATTCTGAGTTGATTTTTGCATATGGTATGAGATAGGGGGTCCATATCCATTCTTGTGTTTGTGCGTATCCAGTTTTCCCACCACTATTTGTTGTAGAGATTATTTTTTCCTCATTGAGTGGACTTGGAACCCTTGTCAAAAATCAATTGGCCAGGCAAGCAGATGTAGCTCAGTGGTTGAATGCCTGCTTCCCATGTACAAGGTCCTGGGTTCAATCCCCAGTCTCTCCTTAAAAAAAAGGAAAAGAAAAAGAAAATCAATTGGCCATAAATATGAAGGTTGATTTCTGAACTCTCATTTTGATTCCATTGGTCTATATGCCTGTCCCCATGCTAGCACCATTTGATTACTGTAGTTTTGTAATAAGTTTCAAAATTGGGAAGTGTGGGTCTCCCAACTTCATTCTTTTTTTTTCAGAATGGGTTTTGGCTATTCAGGACCCTTTACCCTTCCATGTAATCTTTTTTTTTTTTTTTTTTTAAGGGTTTTTTTTTTTTTTTTTAATAATAATTTAAAAATTTTTTTAAAAAGATACTTAGATTACATAAATGTTACACACAAAAAATATAGGGATTCCCATATGCCCCACTCCCTACACCTCCCACACCCTCCTACATAAACATCCTTCATTAGTGTGGCATATTCATTGCAACTGATAAATGCATTCTGGGGCATTGTCATTGAGCATGGACCATAGTTCATGTTGTAGTTTACACTCTCTCCCATGTAATCTTGATGATTGGTTCTCACTTCTGCAAAGAAGGCTGTTGGAATTTTGATTGAGTTTGTGTAGAGTCTGTAAATTCCTTTGGGTAGAATTTGACATCTGTGGCAGTTTGGTATTGTTTATGAATTCCAAAGATAGATATTGGATTATGTTTGTAAACTGGTCTGTTCCTCTGGGCATATTAGATTGTATTAGATTCAGATGTTTCACTTTAACTTTATTAAATCAAGATTAAGGCTTTTATTAGGGCAACTCAGTTTGAGTCCCTGCCCCCTCACCAGCTTTGTGGCTATATAAACGGATGCTCAATCAAAGACAGGGTAGTAGATACATGAGAAGGAGAACATAGAGAGTTGAGTTTTGATGCTGGAGCCCTGGGGAGAGAGCCGAGCCATTCACCTGCTAGTTTACAGCTGTTCTTCTGGGGAGAGCAGAGCAGCTGAGCCCAGAAAGAGACAAACCCCAGGAAGAGAGACAAGCCTTATGCCAGCCTACAGCTGAGATTGGAAGAAGCTGGGATCATAACGCCTTAAGAAGAAGAGGAAGGCTGAACCCTTGCAGAGACTGGCAGCCTCTTGCTCCAACATGTGGCAACAGACTTTGGTGAGGGAATAAACTTATGCTTCATGGCCTTGTGACTGTAAGCTTCTACCCCAAATAAATACCCTTTATAAAAGCCAACAGAGTTCTGGTATTTTGCATCAGCACCCCTTTTGGCTGACTAATAAAAAATCTTACACTATTTAGTCTTCCAATCCATAAACATGGAATATCCTTCCATTTATTTAGGTCTTTTTTTCCCTTTTTTCTTTTTGGCATTGTTTTTAGTTCTCTGCATATAAGTCTTTTATATCATGGTTAAATTTATTCCTAGATATTTTATTCTTTTATTTGCTATTATAAATTGTTTTTTTTCCCTTGATTTCCTCCTCCGTTTGTTCATTATGAGAGTACAGAAACACTACTAATTTTTGCACATTGATCTTGTATCCTACAACTTTGTTGAATCCATTTATTAGCTCTAGTAGCTTTGGTATGGATTTTTCAGGATTTTCTCTATATAGGATCAAGTCATCTGCTAATCAGGAAATTTTATATCTTCCTTTCTGATTTGGATGCCTTTTATTTCTTATCCTTTCCTAATTGTTCCAGCTAGAACTTCTAGTACAATGTTGAATAATAGTTGTGACAGTGGGCATCCTTGTCTTGTTCCTATTTTGGAAGTAGAGCTTTCAGTTTTTCACCAATGAGTATTGCATTTGCTATGGGTTTTTCATATATGCCTTTATCATGTTGAGGAAATTTCCTTCTATTGCTGGTTTTCTAACCATTTTTATCAAGAATTTTGTCAAATGCCTTTTCTGCATCAATTGAGATAATCCTGTATTTTTTCTTTTGTTCTATTAATGCCATGTATGACATTAATAGATTTTCCTACATTGGACCACCCTAGCATACCTGGGATAAACCTCAACTAATCATGGTGTATAAGTCTTTTAAT
>JAQZBX010007625.1:0-50049 GCA_029593785.1 Cabassous unicinctus | reverse complement strand
AAAAAAAAAAAAAAAAATCCCATACCCCTTATACCCCCTATTATTGACACTTAACATTGGTATGATACCTTTGTTATAATTGATAAAAGAATATTACAATAATACTGTTAACTGAAGTCCATAGTTTTCATTAGTTGTATTTTTCCCATATACCACCCTATTATTAATACCATGTAATAGTGTCAGACATTTGTTCTAATCATACAGGAACCCATCCACAGCAAGGTTCACTATGTATAACATCCCATGTTTTATCCTTTAGCTTTCCTTCTAGTGACATATGTGGCCCTAAATGACCCCTTTCAACCACAATCACACCCATATTTCAGCATTGTTAATTACACTTACAATAATTATGTTGAGTGAAATAAGTCAGACACAAAAGGACAGATATTGTTTGGTCTCACTAATATGCACTAATTAAAATGAGCAAATTCTTGGAATTAAAATCTATAAATTCTATCTCCTGGTATAGGTTACCAGGAGATAGAATGAGGCTAGAGAATAGATAGCTGATGGTTAATTTGTGCAGAATTTTTAATAAGGTTGATTGCAAATGTTAGGAAATGGATAGAGGTGATGGTAGTACATTACTGTAAGTGGCAATTGGAGTTTAAATTAATTACCATTAAACTTAAAGTAAAAATTCAGTTGCTCAGTCACACTAGCCACATCTCAAGTGCTCAGTCGTCATGTGAGGTTGGTGGCTACCATATTGGAGAGACATAGAACCTTTCTATTATCACAAAAATTTCTGTTTCACAGCACTGGTATATACAGAAAAATGGATTAGAGGATAGATGTATTGCTGTCATTTAGGTTAATCTTTTTCTACAGAGACTAAATGCAAATGTTTCTTTAGTCTGGAGAGTCAAATTTGGAGAGATTATGAAAGGGACTATCAAGTAAATTGGAGCCATATATTCCTGAATTTCTCTTATTTAGGCCTTACTTTTAAAATATTAAACACACACATACATATGTCTTCTGATATAATGACACAGCAAATCATTGTTCTTCCTAGATAGATGCTTGGAAACGTGGCTCCTGTTTTAATTTGAAGAGATAATAATGAAAAGTAGAACTGGTCAAAGCTTTGTCCATTCTATTTAGATTCCCAGAAATGCATTTTCTATTCCTTTTGTCCCAATTTGATGAGGCTTTGCCCCTACGGCAAATTATGTAAGTTGTAAACAAAGAGCTACATCATTACTAGCAGAAACTAATGTAATACCAGCCTTTAATGGTCTTTTATAAACCTGTGATATGAATAGCAGTGCCTTACAGAAAAAGGAGCATAATTGATTGAAGGAAAGCTCTTTCATTCTGCATTCTAACTCATAGAAGAATAAAGGACACCCTACCAAACAATAAATTGTATTGCTATAGAAAAGTATGTGATGTAAGTCTGCCAAATTATTTATCTTTCATTACAGGAGAAAATCACACATAATTATCTCTGGTAAATGAGCATGTTTGTGAAAGTTGGCAATGGGCTCAGAAATAAGAATCACAAAAATATTTTACCCTCAATCAAGTTAAATATAACTGGCTCCTTTTACATAAATTTTAGGAAAGGGACTTTTGAGCAAGGAATGAATTCAAAAGGGATTGCAAAAAATCCTCTGGGCCGTGATTGACCATCGGAAAGGATGGCATAACATGGATCTCCACAACCATGGAGCAGCTCATCCATGCTGAAGGTATTTCTCTATCCCTATAACTTAATTACTGAGCAATTACATTGTATAGCTTTGTAATTCATGTATAAACGAGTAACAATTGAAGGCATTTTAGCTACAGAGTCTTAAAATCCCATGCTCAGAAAGGAAGCATATATGTAATACTTTGTGGTTTTATTCATTCATTTTTTGCAAAATTAAATATTATGTGCCAGAGAAAATACCAAACAAGAATTTGCATTTCAAAACAGTTTTATTGATAGCTATACAAAGAACCAGCACCAAGATAATGGGCAGGTGTTATCTCTTAGCTCTCATTGCCAGGAGCAAAAGTCCTAGCCTTCTGAAACTGAGAGTTTTCAAATTATTGTATAGACTTACCTTTGGTTTCACTGATAAATCTATGAATGTGCAGAAAGCAAGGCCATGTCAAATAAAAACTTTCCTTTGCTGTTTCAGAGAAAGTCTCAATAATTCTTTTTTTTTTTTTCTGGCAAACAGTTCATTCTGAATATATTCCTGGCAGAAATTCTGAATAGGCATCTCTTGATATTTTCATTGAAGAATCTTGTCACCTCAGAGAAAGTCAAAATATGTTCCATCTCTTAGCTGTTGTAGAAGAAACCTCTGTTAGGGTGGAAGATTTTTGTTATTTCTGGTATGAGCTGGTAAAAGGTTTTGTAAACTCTGAGACTTCTGAGAGAGTTAAAAATTCACCTTTAGAAACAACTTGGCTGAGTCTGACCCCTGAACTCACTTCCATTATTCATAGTTGCTTCAGTTGCTCATGGGAGTTTTCCCTAGGACTGTTGTGTTAATTAATGATGATGGTGTCTCCACATTCCAACACCCTTTTATTGTTGTCCTCTGGAGAGAACTCTAGATTCTCTTCTGAGAAATATGTTCTTTTAAAGAAAGGTGTGTGCATTATTTTATAAAACCATACGTCTGGATTCTGTTTCATTCCTCATTCTGTTTTGGCTTAGGAGATGTAGTGGACCTTCCTCTTTTTATTACTTTCTTCCAACTCACAGAAATGATCTAAGTTCACAGCCATTTTTTTTTTTTCTTTGTCACAAGGGCAGAGAATTTTAGGGCCCACATTGGTATACATTTAGGGCACACTTTATTTTACCCAGGCAGATGGTTTAGATATAAAGGCTCTCTCACCTTATTGCCAAAGGTAATAACTTAGATTTAAAAGTGCCAACTGCTTCATAGAATTGTAGACTGCCACAGCTGGAAAAAAACCCAGAATATACTACAGTCCATCTCCTTAGATTTGAAAGATGAAGAAATAATAATTTATACATAGATGAAGTTTGTGAACATCAATGGTGAATCTATGTTTTAGATCTCTAAATTCCCAGCCCAATCCTCTTTCCCATCATTCTGTTTGCCCTTTCAGTCTATTTTTCTTTGCCAACATGACTTCCTTTTGGGTCCCTGGAAGGATATGATTCTCCCTTTTGTGTTCCAGGCTGATTCCTGGGCCTCTATTGTCTCTTTGGGGCTACACCCACCATCCACTTAATAACTCCGTTTCTTTCTGTGAGCCTCTGAAACCTATTTTCCCAACCATCATTTTCTGTCTCCTCTTTTGTCTCTGTTCCTAGGAGTTTATCTGAAATTTGTTCTCAGGGTAAAAATCAGGCTGTAAATTCTCCTTATAGGAATTTTGGACAGAAACAGCCTGACTTATCTTTGAACCTTGTCACTTCAGAGAATTAGAAAATGTGCTTCATCTTCATGCAGGAGACATCCTTCAGCATTTTCATTAGAAAAAAATGTTTTTAGTTCCTCACAGTTATACTCTTTTTTTTTTTCTGTTCTTCCTTCTAATTTTTTAGTGGGCAATTCACTTCCTAGATTATAAAGAGATATGATATAATAATAACAACAATCATAATATGCCCACGTTGATTTAGAGGATTTGGAGTTATAATGAATCCTGCCTCTGGAACAGAACAAGAAACTGATCAGTATCTGAATATATCAAAATTATTACTGATAAAGATGATGGAGTAATGTAATTGGTTGAACCACCTTCTACTTTGAATTGATCTTAACTTCTGGGCAGGATGCAATTCCCTCCAGAAGAGGGAGAACCTGCCAATATACTGAATAGGAATTGGAAAGCAGAAAATACCCTGGTTTTGACCCATGAGGCAAACCATAGTAAAGTGGGCAGAAAACTATGGAAGGAGCCACCTGCCAGCACTTATCCCTCTCTCAGTCACCCTACCCAATCCACTCTTATGCCCTAATGGTGGCTACTTTCAGTCTTCCTAGTCAGGGAAGTCCCTCCTCTCAGGAGGAAGGAGTGAGGGCTTCGAAGGAAGGAAGGTTGGAAAGTTTCATTTTGAGTACTTCCAAAGAGGGGGAAAGTCAGAGTGTTATACCTTATTTATGTATGGAATCAGGACTATGGGAAGGAGAAAAAAAAAAGTTTTCCTCTAAATGTGAACAAATAACAAGTAAGTTTAGAAAAAGATAAGCGAGTTTCTCTTATGGAATATTTATTAAGCATTAGAGAGGATGTTGCTTTGCATATTTTGTCTCATTTAACCCATCAATAAGCCTTTAAAATAGTACAGCCAGAAGAATTATCCCCTTACCCACATCCTCCTTCACCACAATATATGACATTGTGCATAAGCCACTGGAATTTAAATATCACCCTATGAGAAGTCAGGGAGGGGAAAATCTTGAATTGATTGAGTTTAAATGTATAACTGAATTAACCTAAAACTGAAATGATTATTTTCTGATGCAGCAGACTAAGAAAAGGAAAATAAAGAAAGTTATTTAAGGAAAGCAATTTAAGGAAATCTGAAAACTTACTTGATTAGAAAACTCATACATTTTTAGCTGATAACCTTTGAGAACTTAATGAAGTGAATTTGGTTGGCAGGAGATTAGTCACGGTGATTGATCTTGGGGAAGGGCACTACAGCCAACAGATGGGATTCCGAACATGGGAGGACCCACAGGAGTAAGACAAAAGGCCAGTTCCCTGGAATGAGGAGATTTATGAGGAAATTTAGGCAGAAGGAATGTATCCAAGAAGAAGTTACTTTGTCTTGCTTTTGAGGTAGGGGCTTGGCCATGCAACTTAGGTTCCAAGCTAGGATGGGGTGATAGCCATGCCGTTATAGAGTGCCCTGAGTTGATTGCTGAGGTCCTCCTTGCTTAGAAGAAGAATCCATCTTGGAGTTGGTTTCAGGGTTCAGTCTTCAGGTGGGGTTTATTTGGCCCAACTAAGAGGAGTGGTGAAAATAGGGGCTGGTGGCCACAGTGGTCAAAATTGGAATACTCTGGTTTGCATTTCTGAAACACATCTCATCGCCTTGAACATTAAAAAATATTTAAGACTGTACATTTTAGCTACATTTAATTTCAGCTCCTTTTCTGGGGCAAACATTTTTTTTTATCAGATACTTTTGGAGGTAGATGAAGTATTCATCTATAAACTGTTAGATTTATCAGGTTGACTTAAGGTATTTGAGATACAGACTTCAGATAATTAAAAAAAAAATTTTAGCTAAAAATCAAATTTATATGAAAGTTAGGATAATAAAAAGTCCTCAGGAAAATCACATCTTTGATTTACTATGTTGTCAATGCCTCTAGGTTTCCACCAGTTACAAAAGACATCAGAAGTGAATATTTCAATCTCCCACCCTGGTGACATCCGTTCCAGAGGTTCCTTGGCTGTGGTCTAGGAATCTAGTTGTAAACGATGTCCCAAGAGATGCGGGGAGGAAAAACCCATTAGTATGAAACTAGTGAAAAACAAATTTGGAAAATCAGTAATTCCTGGTAACATTAAAATTGTGTGTTGTCACATCAGCCAAAAGGCAATAATGTCTTTATTAAATCCTTCCTTCAAGTTTAAATATTTGTCCAAATTATCAGTTTTCAGTTTTATTCCTTAATTTATACCTCACCTTATTTGAAAATGAATTTAAATATAATAGAAGTACATTAAAAAATAACATACTTTAAAGCAAATAAGGAAACTAAATATAATGATGGACATAAAAAGGAAGCTAGGATAAGAGAACAATACAAAACTTGACAGGATTGTTTGGTATCCTACATTGAGTAGTTATCAGAATTTATTCACATAACTGTACAGGGAAAATTTATTTTTAAGTCATTAAATTGATTAAATAAAGGTTTGCTCTCCAGTTTTCCACCTCAATTTTGTAGTAGATGTTTATCAACAAATGGACATATATTTTGACCAAGTAAAGAGCTTTATAAAATACTTTGTTTGTACTGGTGAATTGGTCCTACTTATATTTCCTACTATATTTGTTTATCTTTCTCAAAATATGACTTCTTGATGTTGGAGTTAAATGGCTTCAGAAGATCCTAAAGGAACAAATACATCTTTAATATACAGTGTTTATTTCCACAAATATTTGTTGAGTGCTAAAAACTGTTATAGGGATTTGGAATATATCAGGGGAAAAATATCAGGGAAAAGTCCTTTCCCTCCTGAATCTTACAGTCTTGTGCAGTGGTTTTCAATGAGCTGCATATTGAAATCACAAAAGGAGATTTTAAAAAGTACTGATGCTTTGGTCCCACCCTGTGGTAGACTGAATCATGCCTGTTCCCCATAAGCCCCTGGTCCTGTGGGCGTTGACTTATTTGTAAATAGAATCTTCCAAGATCCTATTTGAATGAAGCCAAATTGAATCAGGGTGGGCTTTAGTCTGGTATGAATGGAACTCAGATAAGCTAAGGAAATTTGGACATGGAAGTACAAGCCACAGGAGGAGATGGAAAGACATAGATTGCCATGTTACACAGGCGGAAGACTGATTGCCAACAAGTCACCACCAGAAAACTACAGACATTGAAGAAGATATGGCCTGTCAATACCTTGATTTTGGACTTCCAGCCTCTAAACTGTGAGCCAATAAATTTTTATTGTTTAAGCCAACTATTTTGTGACATTTTGTTGCAGCAACCCTGGCAAACTAAAGATACACCCCCAGAGATTCTGATGTAATTGGTGTGACCTGGACATCACCAGGACTTTTAAAAGCTCCCAGGTGTTTGTAACATGCAGCCAAAATTGAGAGACAATGTACTATGTAAAATAGTGCCATCTATTCAATTTAAGTCAAAATATTTGTATATTGAATTAGTCATAATTAATTATTTTTATTTATACTGTATGAATACCAGAGCAATGAAACAAATAAAAAAATTTTTTTTTCATGAGAGTTAAAGAATTAATAGGCTAAATACAAAGCATCAAATGGCCTAAAACATGGTAGTGGAAGGAGAGCTTAAGGCTTGCATAAACATTTTAATCAAATGGTTATTCTTAGGACACAGCAACATATTGAGATTTTTGACTTTTTAAGGTTTTATTTCACTCAAATATAACTTGAAAATGAGCTAGATATTCTTTTTTTTTTGCTGTGTAGCCTGGGATTGGGATTGGTGACTGATGGCCAGCTGGGCTGCTCTTTCTGTGATGGAAGAAACATTGTTTGCACATGGCCAGCTGGGCTGCTCTTTCTGTGATGGAAGAAACATTGTTTGCACATCAGCAGCACTTCCAGCTCCTTGACATTGTGGTCCAGGAACTTTCAGGAGCCAAATGGTCAGTGTGTGCTAGTTTTCTTGTTGGGCTCTTAACCAATGTTGGGCGTGAAGATCTGGCCCTTGAATCTTCTCTGCACCCTGTTGTCAATGCTTCTGGGTTTCCATCAGTTACACTTAATTTTAACATAACGGTCTGACTAGCGTTGGATGAACTTCTTCGTCCTTTTTTTTATGATCTTGGGCTTCAGGAGGGGGTCTGAGGTTAGCCATGATGCCAGGTAGGAGATGACTCATCGTTTTGCATTGAGACACTTGAATTTTTCTCAGACAAACCAGACACATGGGAATAGAGTTGTGTTGCAGGACTGAGTAATTTGATCTGATGATAAATGATCTTCCTTTTGCAAGTTTTCTTCAGTGTCAAAGTCTTCTATATTGGAAGGTTGTGAATGAGGTAAGTGTACAGGGCTGTCATTGTTCATTCATGTGCATGGAGAGTATATGCATTGCATGATGAAATTTCTTAAGGCACAATTCCAACTTTAGATCCACATGCTCAGTATGCAAATCCAGGATATGATGGGTCATATGGCATAAAAAATGTGAATCTTTTGCTTGTGCTGGCAAAGTTGATGTAAAAGCTTTTTTTTAAGCAAAAAAAAAAGCCCCAACCCACTATTATTGTTTTTTTCTGAAAGAATTGACTTGTAGATGCTGAACTGTTCAACTGTGTCACTTCCTCATTCTTGTGTCAGCACTCCAAAACATGTGGAACCCTACTTTTTCTTTTTTTAATAATGCCTCTGTGGGTTTGCATTTAAGTGCTTTTCCACCATGCTTATGTATTTGCTAATTTGAAATGAAGTAGCCAGTGTGTTTCTCAAACCTTAATGTGAGTACAAATCACCTGGTTTTGAACAAATGTGAAGTGTCTGATATTTTACCCTAACTGAAAGCTAACAAGTCAGCCTGCTACAATCTCAAATATATTGGCAGAAGACATGACATTTGTGGGCCAGAAAAGTAGTACTTCATTACTCATGGGCACAGCAGGCAGCATGCGGTTCATGTTAACATTACTTTCCCTTGCTGCCTAAGCCCAAAGGGCAATGTAGAGTGGTCCATGTGGATAATGCACACTCAGTCGATTTGCGTCACAGCTGAGGAGCTCTGTATTTAGAAAATCCAAATCTTTAAGGAGCTTCAAACAAACCTGTCTACGCTTTGCTGTCTTCCTCTGGGGAGATATTATCTTTATTAACCTGAAAATCAAACAAATATACCCTGTGATCCAGTGGGAGATACCATCTCTATCTTCTGAGATTGTTTGCTATTCAAACATCCTTGAAAAGATTGTCTAAAACATAAGCTGTCAATGCCTCTACTCAGAAAACATTAAGACATGTGAGATACCCATGGATAATTGTCTCCCAATACTGGGAATCATGTTTACATGAACTTGCAATTCGATTCCATTGGTCTATATGTCTGTCCTTGTGCCAGTACCATGCTGTTTTGATTAAGTTAGCTTTGTAGTAAATTTTAAGATCAGGAATTGTGAGGCCTCCAACTTCATTCTTCTTTTTCAAAATGCCAGTAGCTATTTGGAGCCCCTTACCCTTCCATACAAATTTGATGATTTATATTTCCATCTCTGCAAAGAAGGCTGTTGGAATTTTGATGGGGAGTGTGTCCTATCACTTTGCATAGACTTGACATCTTAACAATATTTAGTTTTCAAATCCAAGAACACAGAATGCCCCTGAAGTCCTTACATTTATTTAAATCTTCTTTGATTTCTTTCAGCAACCTTTCTAGTGTTCTGTATACAAGTCCCTTACATACTTGGCTAGATTTATTCCTAGATAATTAATTCTTTTAGTTGCTGTTTTTCTTGATTTCATCTTCTGACTGTTCATTACTAGTGAATAGAAACACTACTGATTTCTGCATGCTGATCTTGTACCCTGCCACTTTGCTGCATTAATTTATTAGCTCTAGGAGAATTGTAGATTTTGCAGGATTTCCTGCATGTAGGATCATGTCATCTGCAAACAGGGAAATTTTTACATTTTCCTTTCCAATTTGGGTGTTCTTTTTCTTGCCTAATTGCTCTGGCACAAACTTCCAGTACAATGTTGAATAGCAGTAGTGACAGTGGGCATCCTTGTCTTGTTCCCTATCTTAGAGGGAAAGCTTTCCGTTTTTCGCCATTAAGTATAATGTTAGCTGTGGGTTTTTCATATACGCTCTTTATCATGTTGAGGAAGTTTCCTTCCATTCATAGTTTTCTAGTTGTTTTTATCAAGAAAGGTTGCTGGATTTTGTTTCCTTCATTCTGCTAATGTGGTATGTTTAATGGGTTGTCTTATGTTGGCAACCTGGGATCAGTCCCAGTTCATCATGGTGTATAGTTCTTTAATGTGCTGTTGGATTCAGTTTGCTAGTATGTTGTTGAGGATGTTTATATCTATACTCATACAGGATATTAGTCTGTAATTTACTTTTCTTGTGGTATCTTTATCTGGCTTTGCTATGAGAGTGATATTAGTCTCACAGTAAGAATTAGAGAGTGCGCCCTCCTCTTGAATTTTTTGGAAGATTTTGAGAAGGATTGGTGTTAATTCTTCTTGAAATGTTTGGTAAAATTCCTCCATGAAGATATCTGGTCCTGGGCGTTTATTTGTTGGGAATTTTTTGATATCTGATATAATCTCTTTACCAGTTATTGGTCTGTTAAGATTTATTTCTTCTTGAGTCAGTGTAGGTTGTTTGTGTGTTTCTATGAATTTGTCCATTTCATTTGGATTATCTAAATTAATGGTGTACAGTTGTTCATAGTATATACAAATAGTCCTTTTTATTTCAGTGGGCTTGATATTAATGTCTGTTTTTAGTACCTTGTGTTCTTTCTCTTTTTTTCCTCAGTAACCTAGCTAAACATTTTTCAATGTTATTGATCTTTTCAAAGAACCAACTTTTGGCTTTATTGATTCTCCTATTGTTCTTTCTATTCTCTTTTTCAGTTATCTCCACTCTACTCTGTTATTTCCTTCCCTCTAATCACTTGAGGTTTAATTTTCTCTTCTTTTTCTAGTTCTTCCAGTTTTTGGGTTCAGTCTCTGATTTGAGATCTTTCTTCATTTTTACTACAAGCATTTAGAGCTATAAATTTCCTTCTCAACACTGTCTTTGCTGCATCCTGTATGTCTTGGTGTGTTATATTTCCATTTTCATTCTCCTCGAGATATTTCCTCATTAACCCATTGGTTGGTTAAGAGTAAGTTGTTATTTGTGAAGTTTTCATTTCCCCCTAGGTTATTGAATTCTGGTTTTATTCCATTGTGGTCAGAGAAGATACATTGTATGATTTCAATATTTTTGAATTTATTGATAATTGTTTTGTAATCAAAAATATGGTAGATCCTGGAGAATGATCCATTTGCACTTGAGAAGAATGTGTATTCTGTTGTTGAGTGAAGTGTTCTATATATTTCTATTAGGTCTATTTGGTTTAGAATATCATTTAAGTCTTACATTTTCTTACTGATCATCTGTCTAGATGTTCTATCAATTTTTGAAAGTAATGTATTAGAGTTTCTTACTGTTAATGTAGAAACAGCAATTTGTCCCTTCAAATCTGTCAGTATTTGCTTTATGCACTTTGGGGTTCTGTTATTAAGTGCATATATATTTATAATTGTTATGTTTTCTCATTAGACTGACCCCTTTATCAATATATAATGACCAACTTTGTCCTTTGTAACTGTTTTTTACTTAAAGTCTATTTTATCTGCTATTAGTATAGGTATTCCAGCTATATTGGTTACTGCTTGCATAGTATATATATTTTTCCATCCTTTCACTTTCAACCCACTTATGCCTTTGAGTTTAAGGTTAGTCTCTTGTTGACAGTATATAGTTATATCATGCTTTTTTATCCATTCTGCTAATCTTGGCCTTTTGACTGGAGAGTTTAACCCATTCACATTTAATGTCACTACTGATAATGCAAGATTTTCTTCTGCCATTTTGTTGTTGAGTCTTTATAAGTCTTAGAGCTCTTCTTTCCCTCAATTCTACCATTAATGTCTATTCTCATGTTTATTTGATTTTTTGTATTGTACCATATTGAGTACTTTCTATTTTCTATCTGGATGTATTTTTCATATATTTTCCTTATGGTTATCATGGGATTAAAATGTAATATCCTAAATATTTAGCAATCATATTTGATTTGATACCAACTTGACTTCAGTAGCACATATATGCACTGTTCTTATAATTCTCATTCACCTGCCTCTTTTTATACTTGTTACAAATTATATCTTGTGTTTTTAACACCTAAATGAAGTAAGAAATATAGGCACATACCAAAAAATACAATATGATAGTATTAGCATTTATAAGAACCTAAATAGTTACCTGTACCAGAGTTCTTTATTTTTTTATGCCACTTGGAACCACTGTCTATAGTCCTTTTGAGTCTAAAACTGCCATTAACATTGCTTATAGGGCAAATCTAGTGGTGATGAGTGCTCTCAGCTTTTGCTTAATTTCTCCCTCACTTTTTTATTTTATTTTTTAATTTAATTTTATTTTTTTCTCTTTCACTTTTTAATGAAAGTCTCACTGGATATAAGATTCTTGGTTGGCACTTGTGTTCTTTCAGCACCTTATATATTTCAACCCACAGCCTTCTTGCCTCCATGTTTTCTGATGAGAACTTGCCATTTAATCTCATTGAGACTCCCTTGTACATAACACATTGCTTTTCTCTTGCAGCTTTCAGAATTCTCTCCTTGTCCTTGCCTTTGACAGTTTGATTAATATGTGGTAGGGCATATTTTCTTCAGATTTATCCTGTTTGTTTTTCTCTGTTTCTTGGTTTTGCATATTCATGTATTTTGTGAAATTTGGAAAATTTTTTGTAATGATTTCTTTGATTAGTCTTTCTGTCTCTTTCTCTTTTTCTTCTCCTTCTGGGATTCCCATAATGCATGTATGGGTAGATTTCATAGTGTCCCTGAGGTCTCTCAGACAATTTTCTCTTTTTATAATTCATTTTTCTTTCACTTCTCATCCTGATTCATTTCAATTGTCTTGTCTTCAAGTTCACTGATTCTTTCTCCTGCCAGCACCAATCTACTGTGAAACCCTAGTGGAAATTTTTCATTTCATTTATTGTGATCTTCAACTCCAGTAGTTCTATTTGGTTTCTTTTAAAATTTCTCTCTTTTTAATGAGATTCTCATATTGTTCATTCAATTTTTTCCTAATATCCTCTAGTTCTTTCTCTGTATTTTCCTTTCTCTCCTTGAGCATATTGAAGAGCATTATTTTAATGTCTTTGTCTGGTATGTCCAAGTCTGGTCTTCTTCATTGGTGTTTTCTGGATTTTTTACTCTTTTCTTTGAATGGGCTATCATTTCCTGTTCCTTTGTTTGTCTTGTACTTTTTTGTTGTACACTGTACATTTTAATAATTTAATATGCTATCTCTGGGATTTCTTCCCTGAGTTATCTATTTCTTGAGTGTATAACCAGCTGGTCATATAAAAGATTTTCTTGAATGTCAGTCCTCTTATCAGGAAAGACCACCTAAGGCAAATGCAAAGTACAGGGTCCTCACACTCTTCTGAGACTGTCCTTTCCTGGCCTTATGCTTGCTAGTGGCTTTAGGAGTTTCCCTGTTTACAGGAGTTTGACTGCCCCACCTACTCCCCAAGAGACAGAACTTCTCCCTTTCCTAGGTATTCCTCTGCCTGACTTAAGCCTTTGCTCCAGGGCATCGCATTCACCTCAATTGATTCTTACACTACTTTAGTTGTCTCAAAGCTATTCTGGGAGGGAATCATGCCAAAAAGGAGTGTCACAAGTCAGTGCTTCCCAGCCAGAAAATGTCCAGGGACAAACAAAGGGAATGCTGGCCACCTCCAAACTGCTCTGGAGAGGGGCTGATGGAGGGGCCAGGAAGGGTGCCAGGAGTTTCTTCCATATTCTCCCAAACTGCACTTTCTTAATCTGCCCAGCAAAGGGCTGTTAACCTGAGGGTCCTCTGCAGTTCTAAGGAAGTAATATCATTAAGTGTCCTCTTCTGCCTTTGTCCTTGTTGGATTGGAACACTGGTGGCCTTCAGAGCTGGGCACCCAGTTATCCAAAGTTACTAATCAAAAGCTGTAATCAATGATTGAACCATGCCCACTCCAGATCTTGGGGAAATGGGTTTTTATGTACCTTTATGGTACCAGCAAGCTGCTCTAGGGAACAAATCCCACAATGGCCTGCCATAAGAGTGTGGAATGGGAGCCAAAAACCGCTGAGTAGAGATAGCAATTTACTGGTCTTTACTGTAAGTTACCAGCCTCTTCCTCCTGCTCTTCCTTGGATGTTGTACAGTGTTCTACTGGACTCTGGAATTTCAAAATAATTGAATCAGATAGTTCCTGCTTGTTTAATAGTTTTTCTGATGGAGGGATTGATTCCTGGAGCTTCCAACTCCACCATCTTCCCACAATTGCCATTGTTGTTTTATTTTCTTTTATTTTTTGGGTATGAGAGTGAAAGAATTTTTCTTTTCATTTATTATCATTTTTATTTTAACTTCAATAACTGTCAATTCATGTTCATTGTCCCCTTTAGTTTACATTGAACTATTCATCTTATATTACTGATTTGTAAGGTCTTTATCAAATGGCACTGCCATTTCATTGAAGGATTTTAATGGGAAAGTAGGGATAAAGCTTATGGGTAGGTGTGATTTTTTAAATTATCATTTAATCATTTTTTCTCATATTCAAATGCATGCTTATCTTTTTAAAAAATTAAAATAGAATCAAGCAATGCAGGAGGTATAAAGTGAGAAACAAAATCCCCTCCTGTCTAACCCCAGCAATCCCACTCTTCAGATATGTGATTTTAATTTTCTTGCTTTTGTTTCAAGAATTTTTATGAAACAAATATACAAAGCTAAATAGTATAGCAGAAATGGAATCATTCTATTCCATATACCTTGTTTTTTCTGTTTGGTGAAATATCTTAGATAGTTTTTCAGATTCATCACATTCATTCCAGCTTTTTTATATTACTATCAAGCAACAATTATTTGTACATGTAACATTATGTGTCTTTGTCAGTCTTTTATGGAATGGATTTTTGGAATGAAATTGCTGACTCAAAGGATATTTAATATTTTATTAGATACCACCAAAATATCTCCTAAATGACAGTAACAATTTATACTTTCAGCAAAAACTTATGAAGGTTCTCATTGCCATACATACTCACCAATACTGGTAATATTAAACTTCCTACTTTTTCCAAATTTGTATCTCAATTTTTGATATGCATTTCCTTAATTATGAACAAATTAGAGCAACTTTTCAAAACTGTGTTGGTTATTTTAAGTTATATGTTAACTCTGTGTGTGTGTGTGTGTGTGTGTGTGTGTGTGTGTGTGTGACTTGCCTGTTCACATCTGTTTTAATTTCCAAGGCTGCTTAAGCAAATACCATGAAATGGGCTGGGCTAAAAAAAAAAGGGAATTTATTTTCTCATGGTTATGAGGCCTGGAAAATGTCCAAATAAAGGCATGATCAAGGCAATGCTTTCTCCTTAAAGACTGTGGAATTCTGGGGCTAGTTGCCAGTGATGCTTGGTTACTCAGACATGTAGACAGGCACATGGCAGCAACTCCTGGTCTCTTTCTTCTCTCCTGATTTTCATTTCAATTTCTTCCTTCCTGTGGATTTCTCTCCCTATGTTTGAATTTTATTCTACTTATACAGGACTCCAGTAATAGGATTAAGGTCCATCCTTAATGCAGTTGGGCTGTACTTTAACTGAATTAACCTCATCAAAAGTCCTACTTACAATGGGTTCACATTCATAGGAATGGAATTAATTTAAAAACATGTTTTTTTGGAGTACATATAACTTCAAACCATAACAACTCCTTCATCTATTTTTTTTAAATTAGAGTATTTATTTTATTTTATATTTATTTATCCATGATTATGGTCATCCATTTCAATATTCTGGGGTCAATAAAAAATCCATAGACATTTTAGACAATGGAGTTTCAGTTTTTCAATATTATTTTCAAATGGACATATTTAGGAATTTAGAACTTCGGTAAGAAATGGAGGGGAAGGCCACACAAGTTAAAGGCTAAAGAAGATTTTCTATTATACATACTTTCAGTGCCACTACACAATAAATGCCCACTCATTCAGTTGAGAACTGCTTGGGCCGGGAAAACATCTAGGGATTTCATAAAACCATTAAGTAAACCCTGAAAAAATATCATTAAGTTGAAGTTCATTCTCCTTTTAAAGCTCAATAACACTGTGGCATCTTGAAGCTATGTACCCCAGAAAATATATGTTCTTAAACTTAACCCACTCATGTGAGTATAAATCCTTGGCAATAGAAAATTTTGATGAGGTTGCTTCAGTTGAGTTGTGGCCCAGCTGAATCAGGGTAGGTCTTAATCCTATTACTAGAGGCCATACAAGGAAGGCCACAGAGAGAGAGAAACCACAGGGAGCAACCAAAAGCTGAAGGTCAACAGAACCAAGAATACAGAAGAGGCTTTCATGTTCATTGCCATCTGACAGAAAAGCCAAAGACAAAGGAACACCAATAGCCAGCCCCAGAATGCCCCAGTCTTTGGGAGAAAACGTTTTCTTGATGATGCCTTGATTTTGGACTTCTAGTCTCAAAACTGTAAGCCAATAAATTCCCATTGCTTAAGCCAACCCATTGCATGATAATTGATTTGAGGAAACTAAAACATATATTCTATTCCATCTTTTGAATGCTTTATTGTTAAGCATTTAGATTCTATTCTTACCCTACATTTATGTCTCTTCCATGCTGAAATAAACATGATCAGTAAACACATGAAGGATACTTAAAGATATTGATTAGACTTATGAATTCTAAACATTTGAATAAAGCATTTTCATATGTTCTGGTGTTGATTAACTCTGTCTTCCAAAATAAAGTTCCACATTTTTTTAAGTTTGTTAAAGTAATTAATTCAAAGCTATTAACAACTTTCAGTAATAAATATTATGCTTGTTCTAATTTGTTCATTAGGCATATTTCCTCCGAAAAACACTGAACAGTTTAAATTACTTTCAAGGCAATGAAAAAATATGTAACTAAAATTATCCATAATGGTAATTATATAAAGGCAAATATAAATAGATTAAAGTTATGAATAATTTTTTTCTAGAATATTTGATAGAAACTAATTTAAAATGAAAATTTCAATAATACTTGCCTTAATTAGAAAGTAACCTTTACAGAATATATTTAGAAGTTAAAATATTGCCTTGTAAGTGAGAGATTTAATATTACTTAAAATGCTTTGGAGAGCAGCTATTTTAGAGACAGGCTTCCATTGACTGATATAATTCTCTTTTTAAAGATACTAAATGTACATACTGTCATTATAAGTTCTCAGAAGAAAATTAATAAAACCTAGTGTGCTGCTCCTTTAACATGGAGATACCATATCTGATCTACCATCTGTAGGTTCCTATTAACTTGTTCCTTAGGAAATGATGATAGGCTTGAATAAATGCATTCACATGATCTAAATACAGTTCCCTTTAGTAAAATAAACACTCAGATATTTTCAGTATTTCATTGAAGAGAAAAATCATATTTTAATATAAATGCATAAAAGTGAAGGAAAAAACAACACTGTTTTCCCTTATGCCTTGGTTAAAATACATTCTATCTTATGAAAAACACCATATGCCATCTTTGAGCTGATTCATGCACAATACTTTTATATCATTTTAAATCAATAAATGGAGAGAATTCATTGGAAGCTTGATTTTTAATTTGAGTTACTGAGGATAGCTCTAATGAAAACTAAGCCGAAAAATATCACTTTCCAACTATCACCCACAAGAGTCAGGAAATTATTTTCATTGCTATTTGTCTTCATTAGTTAATGCAGTATGAAAGTGTTATCCTGAGTTTAGAGAAACACATAATTTGACAGCAATTATAAAACACAAGACATCTTTCCTGGTGCATATTCTTTGTATGTTATTCAGTTAGAAGGCAGTGTAATACAGAGGGCCAGGGCACTGGACTATACTGCTTTAACCAGGGCTTCTCAAACTTTAATATACTTAAAACACATCAGAGGAAAAGGTTTATAGAAACAGGGGCTGAGATGATTTCTAACAAGCTTCCAGGTGATGCCAAAGTTGCTTCAGTTCCCTAATCTGTAAAATGCATTAATGATGAACTTCTGTGATAGAATTGTGGTGATTAAATCAGTGAATACACAAAAAAGCCCTTATAATAGTCCGTGGCACATAGCAAAATTTCTTGAAGCTATCATTTTAGTTTTTATTTCTTTCTGATTGAGCCATAACATGTTCTGGTGGTGATAAAGAAATTATCATCAGAGGTTTTATTTTGTTTAATAGTAAATATTTTAGATATAATCTAAGAAAAGACCTTTCTTTTATAGTAAACGGGATTATAGAAGTTAAATGACAGAGAAAACAGTATTCGTTAGTGTCCTAGTACATATTGTGATGCTTTTTGCCACCACACCATTGCCCCTAATAACTGATCATTTTACGACAAAAGCCTCATATGTTTTTGAGAAATTCATAATTCAAAGGTAAGCTACCATAAGGATGTGTAAAAAAAAAAAAAAATTATTGAAAAGCAAATCTTACTTTTGTCACTTACGTGCTCCAATTCCTTCAAAATAGCCCAATAACAATGATGAGGGATACTAGCCTCCCTGTCTACTATTTCCTCTAGTATTTGTTACCATAGTGACATAATTCTACTAAAAAGTATAAGCAGAATCTTTTTCACTGAAATAGATTAGAGTAAAAGGGAGAACTGAAAAATACATAGGATTGATGTGATTCAGCTTCAATCTCCTGCAGCCTATGCATTGATGGTCTTTACTGGCAAAAATTTTGTTGAACAAGAATGAAGCATGTGTTGGAAGATAGCAGAAGTGGTTTGGGAAAAACACAAGTCCTCTGCAGGCAGCAGATACTAGCTACTCTGCTTTCTGAGATATATCATGCTAGTGTTGGAAAACCCATTTGTGTTCAAGTGTCTGCATAAATCTGAGGACCATAATGAACAAAATTTTCCTGTGTTTTCTTACTTACCCTTTTATAAAGGAAAGTGATATTTACCAAGGAAGTAATTGTAGCTCTTTTTCTACCTTTGGAATTTTTCTTTTTTATGTCTTAGATAACTGGATAATGATTTAACAGCTAAAGATAACTATCATGGGTCAAGAACTATATTTACATGGAGGGAGTTGCAGAAATAGATAAAATAAATTTCACCTTCCAAGGATATTAACAATCAAGAACAGAATATACTACTACTCATATATAGTTACAAGCCACAGTCTCATGAGAAAAAAAACAAAACAAAACACTGTTGGTATCCAAGCAAGAGAAATTCCTGCTCAATGGACTCACTCTGAGCTGAGCAACATTTGGGCTCTGCCTTGAAGATTAGAGAGAATTTCAATATGCAAGCAGGGGACGGGATGAGGGGAGGGGACTTAACAGATATTTAAGTAAAGAACAGCAAGCGCTGGACAAGCTCTAGCAGTAGCGATACTCGGATTTGGCCTTGATTTAAGTTGAATAATGGATACTGGTAGGAGAAGACAGTAGTTTAGGGCTAGATCATAAGGGACTTTACTTTGTTGTGCTAAGGAATTTGGACTTTTTTTTTTGTTCTTCTAATGGAAATGGGGAGACTTTGAAGATTTTTATACAGAAAAATAACATGTCAGAAGTATGCTTCCTGAGCATCCCATGATGAACTGGTGGATCTGGGACAAAGGTGAGTGAAAATGCAAGAAGGCATTCAGGATAATCTGTGGTTGTAGGTCTCTTCCTGGTTGGTGATGTGTCAGAAGGCTGAGACTAAGAAAGCCTTAATAACCATAGAAATCTACTTTCCATGTAACCTCAAAGTCATATCTACTCTGTAGCCATAGAAGATGTGTTGTGTTCCGAATCCAGAAGCTTGACTCTTGATGAAATCTAAAGAATAATGAATGTTGGCTTTGACAGAACACATTGTGTTTCTAGTGTTAACAACTAGAAAGGAAATGATTTTAATTAATCAGAATTGATGGAAGCCAGAAGGGAGGTTGAAAACTAATGAAAGAGTGAAAATATTATAAGATTTGAGGAAAGACTAGTACATGAAAATACTAAATATATTTCTTTTAATTTTTGTATCTTGCATCTAATATTTACCTAAATTATAGAAAGTTTTTATTTCCTTATTTTCTACACAAAAAGAAAGTTTTTTCTAAATTTATGATTGGAGAGACATAATTATGTATTGCCAAAACCATTCTGGAAATATTTTGCAAATAAGTCCTCAAAACAGCCCTACTTCATAGTTACTATTAACTTCAATTGGCAGAAGAGGAAAGAGTCCCAGAGAGATAAAATGATTTGCTCCTGTTCATACAATAAATACATAAATATTATTATCATTGATAATTATGGTAACCTTAGTTGGGCTTGTGAAACTTATGCTATTGCTCTTAGCATGTTCATATAGGTTCTTGTGTTTAAATCAACCTGGCTGTTTCCATCTGTCAAAAGTATATACAGTATCAGTTTAGAAGCAGAAAATCAGCTGTAGTTGGTACATAAGAAGTCATTTGGGGTAATGGTAATCATTTGGCTTTGAAGTCCCACAGACCTGGTTTGATTTTTAGCTCAGAAACCCCCCAGCTGCATATATTTAGGCGAATTACTTAGTTGAACTATTTCCTCATTTACAAAATGAGGATATTAAAATATGTGCTTGAAGTTATTGTGAGCATCTGCGATAGTGTATGTAAAGCAGCTGATAATTAGCTAATTGAAGCCGTTTTATAAAAGCAAAATCAACTTAACTTTTCAAATGAACCCATATTTTTTTCACTTCTGGGTTATCTGCATGCCAGAGTGCACACTTCCATGGACAATTCCCATTTTCCCTTGAAAATTCATAGGCATAAATTTGCAAGCCACTTTCAAAATTTTGCCTCATTATGCCTAATCCTTTTTAGAATCAAACTAAGCAATTTGCTTCAGTAATTTCCTTTGGGAACTAGTTCCACGGACTGATTTGACTTTATACTTTTTATCCATTCTTAATTTCTTGCTTTTTAATATTATTGCATCTTCCTTAAATGGAACATCTAGTTTCTATTCTTGGTATCACTCATTTATTCTATAATAAAGCATGTGTGTGGTTGAAGAGACATATGTGTATATGGATATCTGCTTTACTTTTCAATTATATATTAATATTTTATGAAAATATTGAGAAAAAATATGGAAAAATAGCATAGTCAACACCTTATTTATAAATTGAACACCAAAAGCTCATTTGTAAGTTTGTTATTTATATTATGTAATGAAATTTCCATAGATGATTTAAGAATTAGTTATTAGAATATAGTTCGATTCAAGCCAACACGTATTTATTGAGCATGTACAATGTATCAAGCTTAATGTCCTATTTAATACTGTAGAAATTATCTCTGAACTCAAGAACTTTACAATATATCTGTATATAATAATAATAATAACAACAACAATAAGGAGAGCTATCATTTACTGAGAACTTATGTTCTGAATACTAGGTTGAGTTACATTTGCATTTTCTTACTTACCCCTCCCAAATGCCCAAAGAAGTACATATAATTGTTACACCAAGGCCGACACATGTTTAGTGTCTTACCCAAAGTCAGAAATCCAGCAAGCAGCCAAGAAATCCACCAGGTCTGCTGGTCCTCAGAATTCATGTTCTTACCTTTTACGTAGCACTGCCTATTTTTCTTACATCCTCAGTTTAAGCAACACTATTGGCTAGATGGGTATTTGTAGGCTAAACTAATTACCTAATCACCATTTAAAGTATTGGTCTATTCAAAGACGCTCCTCAGAATGCTAAAAACGTATATGCCCTACCCTTCTAGAAGTTAGCAGGGACTCCTTTTCACCTCAGGCCAAGAAGAGAGCCCAATGGTAACAGTAGTTAAGACAGTGGAAGGGAGTACAAAAGTGTTAAGGTTCCATTCCAGGTCAATATATTTGGCCAACAGGGTTTTTTGCCCCAGATATCAGTGGATTAAGAGACTCTGGGCCCTCAGACACAGATCAATTCACCCTCTTACTCTATCCATACCTTCTTAAGTTTATACTTTAATAAGGATATTGTAAATGAAATAGAATTTCAGAGAACAAGCCGCTAACTAATGAAAGAAGAACAATGCATAAATGTTAAGAGAATATAGTAGTAATCTCTTAAAAGAACAGCAAACAAACAAAAAACCTTCCTAAGTTAAATGGATTTGCATTATTTATTGAGAAGACATTTGCCTGCAAGTGAAAATCTCATGGCTTTATAATTGTGACTCAGAATCAAGGTGTTTAAAGAATATGAGGCAGGTATAACGGGTTAGATCCTAAGAGATTACATTATAATTCACATAAAAGTGATTGGATGGGGATGGACTATTGTGGCTGAGGAGTACTTTAAACCCCAGAGCTGTCACCCTCATGGCTTGAACAGGATGGGAGAGTTTATGAAGCAAACTTGATGTTGACCTATATTTTAAATTGAAAGAACAAATCCAAATATTTTCCTTATGGGGGGTGAGCGGGCTAATTTGTGGAAGCTTTTATTTATTTCAAGATTACCTAAACCTATGGCTCTGTAACTAAGAATTAACTGAATAATTACCAAAACATAAAAGTTGCATCATGATTAAAACATGAAATATAGAGGATGTTTATCAGAAAATTATCCAGATCTCTTTGAACTTATAATTTCACAAGAATAAATTTCTTCTAAGATTACCTCCTGGGGAAAGCATGACTGTCTAATCATAATAAAAGTCTTCCTTCCTATGTTTATAAAATCAACTCTTGTGGTTTCCAGAAAATCAGACAATTCAGAAGTTATAAAAAAGACAAACAAGAATGGTAACTTTGTAAAATGTCCTAAATTATTCCAAATTTATTTTTCTTTAATTAAGGTCAATGTCTGAGTTTGGAGTAATTGTAGACATTCTTTTTATGGTTATAATGTTTTGGGTAAATCTAACATGAATAGTACTATTGGAAAGAAAAGACAAAACATAAGCAAATAACTTTAGAAATGAATAAAGTATTTACACATTGAACTTGGAGTCCATACAATATAGTCAGATTTGTTCCTGAGAATTGTTTTTTTGTTAGTTAAAAATCATGGGATTATAAAACTAGAGGAATCTTAGAGATTATACTAAACTGCTTATTTTACAAATGAAGAAATTAAAGCAAGAGAAATTATGACTTACCTGGATGATAGATATTGGCAAAACTATTATCAGAATCCAAACTTTTCAAATCTTAATTTAGTCTTTGTTTCATCTTTCTTCTATCATGATTCAAAGCAATTGTCATTAAAATAATAAAAAAAAAGCTTCTGCTTTTATTCTTCATTTACAAGAGATATTATCAAAAGTGAACATGCAAAATAAGTGTTTTTTTTCCCTTAACTTAGTAGTAAAATGATGATGTACACACAATTTTCTTTGCTAATGCTTTTTATCATTGTATTTGTAACCATGGAGTTTTAGTAGATGAGAAAAATGCCTGGCTTTGCATGAATGGGCCTGCCATCTATTTATATTTTATTATCTGTGCAGCAGAGATGAAAAAGACCAGGTAAAATTTTCATTTTTCCTGGCTAATGAATTGCTGGAGGTGTCTTCTGAGAATTAGCAAGTTTAAAGTCTGAAAGAGTAATAAAATAAAATCATTCATAATAATGCTAACTTTACAGGAAAATACAAAGAGGGACTAGGTCATTGAAATGCAGATGAAAGGTGTTGACTGTGCTCTTGTTTCTGGAGAAGTGGAGTGTAGAGCATAGGGATCAAGAGCTTGAGTTTGAGAACCAGCCAGTCTCATGACCAATCCTACTAACAGTCCTCAGCTGAAGACATGGAGGAGCTCCTCTATAAACCTGCAGAATCTTTTCTCTGTGTAGCCTTCTCCTCTCCTGTATCTGCCTTGAAAATTCTAGCCTACTTCACCTCCCTGAACTTCTAACTCTCCTCAGCACCAGGTGACAATCAGACTCCTCTCGGGTTTCTTCTCCTTGTACTGGAGCCTGGAAACTCTCCGTAAGCAGTAAGCTGGGAGCAATTGTAAGATTCACCTTATATGTTCCCTGTGATGCCCTTATGTCCAATGCCTGAAAACCGTTTCATATTTTTGTCTGTAATTTTTTTTTTTTTTAAGTTATATCATTGGGAGGATAAATCCAGTCTTGGTTGCACCATCTTGACTGACAAAGTCTTTTTTATGTTTTGATACAGCTATTGTTACATGACCTAATATTTATCTTTAACAAATAATCATCATTTTTATTCTATCCTTGGGCTCAGTCATCTTTGACCTTTTCTCTAAACTTAGGGAATAATCAGGGATGGAAAGATGATCAGAGGCTGGGGGCAATTCATGGATTGGGTAAGAGAATACAGCATAAGTAGTGTGGCCAAGGATATGTTTGTAATGTTTAATAAAATTAAAACATGATTCTTTTAATGAAGAATGTGGGAAGATGACAAAGTAGGAAACTCCAGGAATTAGTCCCTCTACCCAAACAACTATTGAACTGGCAGGAACTGCCTGAATCAGCAATTTTAGAACTCTGGAGTCTAATGGACTGATAGTCTGTGGTCTGATTGCTGAACACTACTTTAGATTGCTTCTTTTGATCATGGCAGTGTCATTGATTCAACTTCACAGGTAGAAAAACAGAGGAGTCTTAAAAAGAGAGTAAATATTTTTTCTTTTCTTTTTTCCTTCTTTTCCCCAGTTGATAGTAAACATAGTTTGGAAATGTCAAAAACTATAACTACAGCCCTCAATAATAAAAAGCAACAACAAAATTAACAGCAATTCAAGAAGACTAGGAGAATTACATTTCCAAAGTTACAACAACATAATACTCAGAATGTCTAGTTCTTAACAAAAAACACACAAAGAAACAAATTATTTTTTCTCAGGAAAAAAATAATTTGACCAAAATCATCCCTGGGAAAGTTCATGGAACTATTGGTCAAAGACAGTAAATGAACTCTCTTAAATATGTTCAATGAGCTAAATAAACAAGGGACAAACAACTAAGGGAAATCAGGAAAGCACTGACTGAACAAAATAAGGAGATAGAAATTATAAAAAGGAAACACACAGGGATTCTGGAGTTAAAGAGTGCAATAATAGAAAAACTCACTAGTGGGATCCAACAGCAGATTTGAGCAAGTGGAAGATATGATCATTGAACCGGAAGATAAGACAATTGAAATTATCCAGTGTGAGAAGAAGAAAGAAGAATGAAGAAAAATTAACAGGATCTGAGGGACCAGTGGGACACCATCAAGCATACCAACATATGCATCATCGGACTCCTAGAAGGACAAGAGAGACACAAAGGGGTATATAAAGTATTTTAAGAAACAGTAATGGAAAAATCCCTAAATCTGATGAAAGACATGAATATACACATCCAAGAACCTCAATGGACTCCAGGCAGGACAAACTCAAAGAGACCCCCACGAAGACATAGTATAGTGATATTGTCAAAATCCAGAGACAAAGAAAATTTTAAAATCAGCAAGAGACAAGTGTCTTGTTACATTAAAGGGATCCTCAATAAGATATATAACTAATTTCTCATTAAAACAATGAAGCCAGAAGGCATTGGAATGACTTATTTAGAGTTCTTCAAGAAAAAACTGCCAACTAAGAATTCTATATCAGGAAAATTATCCTTCAAGAATGAAGGAGAAATTAAAACATGTATAGAAAAACAAAAGATGAAGGTGTTCATCACCAGGAGACCTGCCCTAACAGAAATGCTAAAGGAAGTTCTTCAGGCTGAAAACAAACAAACAAACAAAAAACACAACAAAACACTTCAATATGTAAGAAGAAATCACAAACATTGCCAAAGGTAACTTCATAGGTAAATTAAAAATCCTGTACAATTATACTATTAATTTATAATTGTTTTGTTTTTATATGACTAAAAAGACAATTTTTAAAACAATAATTAAATATTCTGTTAATGGACATACATTGTATAAAAATTTAATTTGAGACAATAACATTATAAAGGGCGAGGGACAGAGATGTATGAAAGTAGAACATTTGTATACTACTGAAACTAAGACGGTATTATTCACTAGGTTGTTATTAGCTTAAGATGTTAACTATGCTTACAAAGCTAACAATGAGCAAAATAAGTAAAAATATAGAAAAAAGGAGAGAAAGGATTCAAATGCTATAAAAATCAACTAAATACAAGATAGACATTAATGGAGCAATTGAGGAACAATAACAAAAACAAAAAACAACAACAACAAAAACCACTCCAGACATACAGAAAACAAATAGATAATGGCAGAAGCATATCTTATCTTAACAGAATTACTTTAAATGTAAAAGGATTAAATTCTCCTATTAAAAGGAAGAGATTAGAAAATTGGAAGAAAAAGCATGATCCATCTGTATGTTGTCTATAAGAAACTCATGTTAGAAATAAAGACATACAAAGGTTGGAAGTAAAAGGATAGAAAAAGATATTGCATGCCAATAATAATCAAAAAAGATTGGGAGTGGCTATATTATTGTTGGACAAAATAGATTTTAAGTAAAAAGATTAAAAGAGCCAAAGTGTGTTGTTTATTGATAAAAGTTTCAATCCAGCAAGAAGATATAACATTTATAAATGTATATAAATGTAAATGTCACAGCAGAGCCTCAAAATATATGGAACAAAAATTGACAATATTGAAGGGAGAAATAGATAGTTCTACAATAATATTTGGATACCTCAATACACCACTTTTAGTAATGGACAGAACATCTAGATAGGTGCTCAATAGCGAAATAGAGGACTTGCCCAACAGTATAAACCAATCACACCCAAACAACATAAATAGAACATCCCACCCAATAACAGCAAAATACACATTCTTCACATGTGGGGCATCCTCCAGAATAGTCCATACGTTAATTCACCAATCAAATCTTAATAAATTTAAAAAGATTAAACTCATGCTATATTCTCTAACCAGAATGGATTGAAGTTATTAATCAGTAACAGAAGAAAATTTACAATTCTGTGGAAATTAAACAATACACTCCAATAACAACGTGTCAAAAAAGAAATCTCAAGGGAAATTAGAGAATACTTAGGCTGAATGAAAATGAGAATAAAACATACCAAAACATATGGGATGTAGTGAAGGCAGTGCTCTAAGGAAAATGTATATTTGTAAATGCCTACATTCAAAAATAAGATAGATAAAAAATTAACATAGCTATACACTTAGAGGAATTAGAGAAAGAAGAACAAAGTAACTGCAAAATTAGCAAAAGGAAGGAAATAATAAAGATTATAGTGGAGATCAATAAAATAAATTATAGAAAAACAAGAGAGAATCAATGAAACCAAAGGTTGATTCTTTGAAAAGATCAATAAAATCATATATTAAGCTATTGTTCACTTACATTAAGTGATTTATTTCAAGAATGCAAGAGTGTTTCAACATAAAAAAATCAATCAATGTAATACAACACATTAATTAAATGAAGGGGGAAAGCTCACATGATCATCTCAACGCAGAAAATATGTTTGACAAAATACAGCAATCTGTCATGATAAAAACACCAAAAATACTAGAAATAAAAGGCAATTTTCTCAACATAATAAGCTGTATTTATGAAAAACTCACAACTAATATTATACTCAATGATGAAAAACTGAAAATGGTCCCATTAGATTATGAAAAAGACAAGGATGTCTGCTGTCACCACTATTATTCAACATTGTACTGGAAGTTCTAGTAGAGCAATTAAGCAAGAGAAATGAATAAAAATCATCCAAACTGGAAAAGAAGTAGTAAAACTCTCTATTCACATGACATGAAATTATGTGTAGAAAATCCCAAACAATCCACAAGAAAGTTACTACAACTAAAAAAAAAAAAAAATTTGGCAAATTTGCAGAAAAAGATCAACATGCAAAATTAATCAGTTAGGTTTCTATATACCAGTTATGAACAATCCCAAAAGGAAATTAAGGAAACAATTCTGTTACAATAGTATCTAATAGAATAAAATATCTAGGAATAAATTTAACTAAGGGGGTATAAGACTTGTACTCTGAAACATTGCTGAAAGAAATTAAAGCCCTAAATAAATGCAAAGACATCCTGTGTTCATGGATTGGAAGTTTTATTGACAAATGTCACTACTGCCTAAAGTGATCTACAAATCTGATGCAATCTCTGTCAAATTTCAGAAGCCATTTTTGCAAAAATAAAAATAGCCAGTCCTCTAATTCATATGGAATAAGAAGGGGCCCCAAATAGCCAAATAAGAAAAACAAAATTGGAGAATTCTCAGTTCTTGGTTCCAAAATTTACCACAAAGTTACAGAAATTAGAACAGTATAGTATAAGTATAGATACATAGACCAGCGGAATACAATTGAGAGTGCAGAGAAAAACCCCACACATATATCACCTGTTGATTTTTGATAAGCATGCCAAGTCTATTCAATGGGAAAAAGTATTCTGTTCAATAACTACTGCTGAGACAACTAGAAATCCATATGCAAATGGATAAATTTGGATCTCTCACCATATTCAAAGATTAATTCAAAATTTATCAATAGCCTAATATAAGAGCTAATATTATAAAACTGGTACAATAAAACAAAGGGAATATCTTCAGATATTTAGAGTAGTCAATGAATTCTTAGATTTTTATACCAAAATCATGAGCAATAAAAGAAAAAAATAGATAAATTAGACTTCATGAAATAAAAAAAAAACTTTTGTGCATCAAAGCACATTATGAAGAAAGTGAAAAGACAACCCAAGAATGGGAGAAAATATTTGGAAAACGTGTATCCGATAAGTAATTAATATCCAGAATACACTTTAACAACAAAAAGATAAACAACACAATTAAAAATGGGCAAAGGACTTGAGTATACATTTCTCCAAAGAAAATAAACAAATGACCAATAAGCACAGGAAAAGATGCTCAGCATCATTGGTCATCAGGTAAATGTAAATCAAAACCACGAGTTACCACTTCACACCCACTAAGGTGTGTATTATTAAAAGCAAGCAAACAAACAAACATAAACAACAGAAAATAAATGTTAGTGAGGACCTGGAGAAATAGGAATGGAACCTAGTATATTGTTGGTGGGAATGTAAAATGGTGCAGCTGCTGTGCAAAACAGTTTTGCAGTTACCCTGAAAGTTAAATACAGAATTACCATATATCCTGGCAATTCCACTTCTCTATATATTATACAAAATAATTGAAAACAATGACTCAAATGATATTTGTACACCAATGTTCATAAAAGCAGTATTCATAATAGTCAAGTGTCCATCAACAGATGAATGGGTAAACAAAATGTGATATATATACATGCAACAGCATATTATTCAGCCATAAAAAAAATGAAGTGCTGATATATGCTATTACATGGATGAACATTGAAGACATCATATTGAGTAAAATAAGCCAGACACAGAAGGGCAAATATTGATTTCCTTCTCTTATATGAATAACTTAGAATTAGAAAATTCACAGAGATAGAAAGCAGAATAGTGGCTATCAAGGGATGGGGAGAAGGGGAAGTAGGGTGTTATAGCTTAACGGGTAAGAGTTTCTGTTTGGAAGGATGAAAATGTTCTGGTAATAGTGGTAAAAGTTACAAAATATTGTCAATGTACTTAATGTCACAGAATTGTACACTTAATAATTGTTAAAATGATATTTATGTTATCTGTAGTTTACCAAAATGAAAATAATAAATTTTTTAAAACACGATGCTTTTATATTTTCTTGTTACAAAATAAACAATATAAATTTTCCCAACTGTCTACACTTCTGTAGCTTATTTAAGCTGCTAACTTAGGACAGTAATGGATAGACTGAGTTTCACATCCTTTTGTCTCACATAATCATCCCCCTATTTAGTTTTTATTCATTATGCATACACACATATTTTTCTTACCTTTCACACTATTTAAGTGTGGTACATGAACACGAAGTAAGAGTTCTAGTGAAAATATTTGAATTATTTCTTTTCTTGAATTTATATAAACAAACACAAGCATAAAAGGAAATTTGACATAGCTTCTGCTTCTCCCTTGCTGTTCCTTTGTGTGTTTTCTTGCCAAATATCAACATCCATTTCTCTTATCACACGTTTCCTCTCCTAACTCAGTGTTTATGCAAAAATTTGCTCAACAAGTAACCTAGTTAATTTCAACTTCTGTTTCATCATCTTTCTACATTTGTTGCCTGGAAAATCACTTTTTGGCTTTCTCAGGTATAAGTCACATGTCTGTAAATAGAGAAATGCATTCTATTACATATATTACTTATTTTAAAATTAACCAGATGAAAATGTCAAAGGGATGCAATAAAAATTTAAATTATTTCAATTTGTGTCTTTGATACTTAAAAAATAGCTAGGATCTTTAGGGATAATAGAGGGAAGCAATACTTGAGAACTATACATCTGTCCCTTGAAATCTATAAAATAAAACCAAATTTTAAATGTCAGTAAAGAATGATGAAACAAGAAGAAGAGTCACTAACTCATGCCTTTTGAAAAGTCATAGTCAATTAAAGAAGAAAGGAGAAGATTTTGAATAACTTCATGGCTTAATTTAGCTTCCAACCTCCCTCCCTTTACCAAGAAAACTGGCAGGTGGGAAAGAAATGTGAGAGGTCCACATCAGGAAAATCTCCTCAATAGCCTTCCCCATCCCAGTCACATGTGGGGAAAAAAATGAATGAACCACAGGAAAAGTACCCTTAAATGAAGTTCAGAGATGAAGTCTTACAGTTAGAATATAATCTAAAATCTTTTCCTGACCTATAAAGCTCTATTGACCTGATCTCTGCCCACCTCTCCTAGCCCAGACCATTAGCCCCCTAGTTTCAACCAGACTTACTTTCTTTGTCTTTAACCTACCAAACATACTATTAATCTAAGGTCTATTCTGGAGTGAAGCATATACTTGAAGTGCTCTTACACAGGATCTTTGCATAATTAGCTCTTTTAATTTTTGTTTAGATCTTCATGCCAGAAGTGTTTGCTGTGGCAAATGTCCACGACAATGTAATGAGCAGAAGCATTCATTTCAGTTATTATGTTAGACAAGGGCTTGCCCTTTGCGTGGTTACTGATGGGCGGGGGGACACTTAGGAGTAATTCTGTTGAGGGGTGATATTGTGTTTGAATCTGGAGTGTGGGTGAGGTTTTGTTTGTCAACCTGGATGCTGGTTCTTGGATGTGTTTAAGTTTGTGAAAATTCACCGAACTGTACAATTATATTCTATGTACTTTTCTGTATTTATATTATATAGTTCAGAAAAAAGTAAAATGTATGTGTGCACTTGTGTGTGTGTATACATATACACACAATTAAAAGAATGATCTCATACAACATGTTATCAGGAACTCTAAAATCATAAGCTAGGGGAATTTAAAAAAATGTTCATATTGAGCTTATGTGTTTTTTTTTCATCCCATTGTTTTGCCTTCAGCCTCAGATGACAACTCTAAGCCCTCTGGAATCTCAAGAGTAAGGAAGAGAAGGTTGCCTCTAGTTCTTAGGACTTAGCCTTGGCCATACATTGGGCATGTGAAATGTTTCTCGTACTCTTTAACCAAATAATTCTTACTCCTCTTCACATACTCAAGCAGCAACATTGACAAGTCTCAATCTTTCTTTTCCCATCCACAAACGTTATTCATATAACATTTCAATAGCAAAATTCAGTCTATTTTATTTTGCTGCATGTCCTTTGTATATATTAGGTATTCTTAACAAAATATTTTAGATTTTACTTAATTTATGGAACATATTGACTAGAATATAAAATACCTGAAATGAGAACTGCACAGAGACTTGGACCTGGAGGTAGGAGGTATTGCATGATCAACTCCTTTCCCTGAAAACCCCATCCCACAGGACCTAAACCCCTGTGTTAGATTAGGATTTCCTTACATTACCCAACAATAAATTCAGGTGAACATTCACGAGGTGTCACAGTCTTTATTTTTCCCTTATCAAAGCAAAAATATAATTTATATCTGATGTTCTATTGTTGCATACTAAATAGAATTTTTGTGTTTATCACCCACATATATATCCTTTCATGTGTCTAACTATTGAGTAATCAGATAATTGAGGTCTTGAATATTCAGTGGAGGAATTCTCAGTGAGTTATTATGTTGGATTTTAAGTGTATGTTAGTGGTATTTGGGGGAAAATTGATGGGAATTTTGGAACAGTCTTTGGAACAAAGACTCCTATCATTAAACATTTTGATATTTAACCTGCTTTCAGGATTGGGCTAGATTCAGATAACAAGGAATGCCTGTAGTAGTAAATTGAATTAAATGATACACTACAAGTATAATACACTATTATACTATGACCAGTTAAAGGTCATTCCATGAATAAAAAATGACTTAATATTAATAACTATAATTCTAAAGAAAATGAGCCAATCTAAAAACTACTAATTTTGTCACCAATCCTGTTCCTATTCTTATTTTTCCAATAATTTTTCAGTTGACTTTGTAAAGGTCATTTTCTAGCATTATAATAAAATAATCTGGTTGAGAAAATGTGATGTTTCCCTACTCTTTTCCATTATTTTTGTAGTTCTCATTTCTGAAGTTTTTCAAGTTACATCAGCTATTTCTTCCAGAATAGAACTCAACAACAGTGATGGGAGTGGACATCTATGTCTTGTTCCCGTCTAAGGAAGATGCTTCTTGTGTTCTATTTTTAAGCAGTTTGGTACATGTTCTTGGATGAGACAGATCAATATGACAGAGTAGAGAGAACAGAAAAATGGATATTTTGTATATGGTAAAGTTGCTTTTCAAATAAGCAGGAAATATAAGTACAAATCCATAAATATAATTGAGAAAATTGACCAGCTGTATGGAAAAAATTATAAAAATACTCTTTCAATCCACTAAAGTGATTCCAGATTAAATAAGTTTTAATTGTAAATATTCAATTCATAATCTTCTTATAAGAAAATTGGAATGGATTTATTTATTGGAGTAGGGTAGACCATTCGCAACAAGATAGGAAATTTAAAAATCTATAAAGAAAAGGATTAAGTAATTTTACTAAATTAAACATGCATGACTTTTATATCATAAAAATAACCTAGATGGAGTTAAATGACAAAGGATACATTGTGAAAAATAGGTTTCAGGCAAAAGGCATATTTACTGATTTTTCAAGATCTCATGCAAGTTAATAAGAAAAAGATAAAATACTATAGGAAGAAATTGGTAAGGATATGCATGACTATTTCACAGAAAAAATGCAAATGGTACTAAGCATACTAAAATTTAATCTCACTCATAGTTAAATAAACATAAATCAAACAGATAATATTTTAACCCAACAGACTGGTAGCTATTTAAGGGTTTGATGATACTCAGTGTTAGGAAATATATGGGAAACAGGATCTTTTTCACACTTCCCAAAAGAAACCAAAATACATGCACAGGATACTGCAGCATTATTTGTCGTAGTGAAAAGCTAGAATATTCTAAATATCCCTTAGTAGGTAGGTGGTTAAATATATTATGATGTAACCATACAGTACAGTGCATATATCCTGGTGCATATGCTTTACCAGAAGAATAAGCAAAAAAATGGTATCTGTGGTCACTCCTGAGGACATATACTGGGGTGAATGAGGAAGGCAGATAGAGCAATTTATACTTCTTATTAGAGATTTTTGTATGAATTTTCTTACCATATACATGCAATATACATTTTAATACCAATAGGGGCCTTGTGGATGATGGGATTAGGAATGTTTTAGTTCACTGCCTTATAATATTCTTTAATACAAAGAATATTAGCATTAAAATTAAAATAAAAAACAGCTACCTCAAATATTTTTTTCATGAATAGGTCTTTTATAAGCATAATTTTCCCAAATTGTACTCCAGGGTGCTTTTTCTATATATTTTAGTATCAGAATTTTTAATTAAGCCATCTATTGAACACTTTGAGCATGAAGTGATATTAAACTTGGAATGTAAATATATTTCTCCAATCACTCTTTCAAATAAAATGTATTTATGTATTTCAAATCATCCTTCCCCATCCCTACACCATGCCATAGTTTTCCAGTCACTTTTATTAATTAAAAGCATAACTAGTTCCACTTTAAAGCTTTGGTGTCATCTTTCCCACCACAGTTTGACATTGGCTGGAGACACCTGGGTGTGGACAGCTTTTTCAACCCCCCCCCCCCTTCTTTTTCTCTTGGGAAGAACAGGGTGAAGGCAGTAGAAGAAAAGGACAGAATTTTTTCAGTGAAGTGGGCATGAGTATGCATTATTTCTTTGGGGTGGCTGCATCCAAATAAGTCATGGGAAGCATATATTAATTATTTGGAAGCCTCCCTACTGCTCAGTGTCCTAGTATATGAGATCTCTTATTTCATCAATGGCATCCAACCCATTTCCCCTTCCTTCTGGGAAGACAAGTGGCCCAGGTAGGCAGACCACACTTGATCCTGCCAAGGAGCACTCACTTTCACTCTCACTCCTTCTCTCTTTCAATTACATTGGAGAGGGTAGTGGGTGCAGGGATAATGATGTGGGGTCATGATGACAAAGTCAGTCAGTCTGTCTCTCTGCTAAGGCATAAGAAAGTGTACTTTTGCCTCCTATTGGGTCTAATTCCAGGACACTCAATTTCATTTTCCACTAAATTGTCCATAAGCACATGAAATACATCCCAAAAGTTAGCTATCTTTGTAAGTGTTAGTAAGTCTTGATGCTAGGAGTTTGCAATATAAATCCTAAATCTCTTGTTAGAATTAAGATTTTTGTGATGATATTACTAAATTGTTAGTACTGATATTTACTCTGTGCCTGTAAAAGAAATGATAAAACATAAGGCTGAAGAGATAAACTAGAATAAAATCCTGAAAAGCATTTTATTCCATAAAACTGAATTTGGATTTTGCCCTGTCATTAATGAGAAGGCTCTGAAAGTTTTAAACTGGGTAATTTGGAATACACTCTGCTGCCAAATGATGGGCAAGAAAGGCAGGATCTATTGATAAAGCAGACTCACAGCTTAAGTTGGAGATTGTTTCTAAACAAAAACATTGCATCTTATCAAAAACACCTTGATAATCCCCTAGGAAAGTGTCAATCTGGGGTCAACATACCATCTCTAAATAGGGACAACACTGACAATTTTCCCTCCAGTTCTGGAATATCTACTGTGTGCTTGGTTAAGCCTACATTTACAGGTTAAATTGACTAGACTCTTACTAAGGGCAGCAAGATGCCACACATGAAAGGAACACACAAGAACTGAGACCTACAGAGAAAATAGTAGGTGCATTTCTCCCATCTCTTGCTGACTCTGGGTCAAATGCTCATTAAGTGAAATAGTGGGTAGAATTTCTCACACCATTGAAATAATTTTGCTGTTTTTATTTTTGTAGAGTGAGTAAAGTTGATTATGCAAAAGTTAATATATATGTAATATGACCTCATCATAATCTATACAGAAATAGTGGAAACCTGAAGGGGATGGAAAGAAGTTGACATTTACATGGAATTTTAGGGATTTGTAAAATGATTGAATTTGAGGGAGGAACAAATGATGCCATGATTCTGTTTTGGAAACTAGGGAATGGTGTTACTTATTTTAATAGTAAAAATATGTAGGGAATAAATGTTTTGGGAGATTATTATTTCAATTTCACATGTGGAATAGGTGGATATATATAAAATTCTGGGTAAAGATCTAAGTTGAAAAAGGGATTTGGAAGTCATCCATCCTAGAGATGTTTGAAGCAGTGTGCATAGATCAAGGGCTCTGAAACATGACACTATTGAAATTTTGTGCAGGATAATTCTTTGTTGTAGGGAAGCTGTCCTGTGCATTGTAGGATATTTAGCAGCATCCTTGACCTCTACCCACTAGATGCTAGTAGAATCTTCCAGTTGTGACAATCAAAAATGTCTTCAGACATTATCAACTGTTCCTTGGAGGGTAAAATTGCCCCTCATTAAGAACCAGTGGTGTAGATGATATAAAGAAGGCAGAGGTGGACTGAAATTTAATCAGGATGGACAGGAGTTCTCAGATTTATAAAACATTTATTGCATGAGAGGAGGAAGAGCCTTCCTCAGAGTACTGAGGAAGATCTGTGTTAAAGAAAGAGGGAAACCAGATGAATATGGAATTGTGGAATCACGAGGAGAGAGCATTTTGTTATACCTTTCTATAGCTTGATGCTTAGAATAAAAATGTTGACATTTTTTAATATCAAAGGACAGTCATATGGAAGGAGTTTGGGTCTCAGACACAATAGAGTATCATACAAGTCTATACCACCTACCTGGGTTTATATGTTTGGAAATTTTTGACACTCAGAGGTGAAATTTATCCTAAATAATACTATTTCCAACTTCAAGCCCCTCCTTTTTTTTAATGCTTGCCTTACTGTACTGGAAACTAATATTAAATAGAAGTATGATGGGAATTGCACTTATCTTATTCTAATTTTGTTACTTTTTACCTTTGTGATGTTTCCTGTACTTTTTCCAGATAACTTTTATTGAATTAAGGAGAATTCCTTACAAAGCTTATTTTATTAAGAATTTTTTAAACAGGAATGAATATTAAATTTGATCTGAGATGACCATGTGAATTTCTTCTTCAAACTATTAATATAATATGTTATATTAATAGCCTTTGTAATGATAAACTGCCCTTGAATTACTAATATAAATTCCTTATATAAATAGAATTTTATATATAAAATATAATTTTTAATAGATTTCTATACTCTACTAATACTTAGGATTTTTGAGTCTATATTCAGAAGGAAAAGTAAATACTAGTATTATTTTTTTATTTGTCAGGTTTTATATAAAGGCAAATAGGTTAAAAAAATCAGTTGAGATGTGTTCTTTCTTTTTGTATTTTCTGTAAGTTTTAATATACTTGGCTTTATGTGTTCCTAGAATGTCTGTTAGAATTCACCTTGGAAATTGTATGGGCTGGTACATTTCTGTGAATAGATTTTACCTATGAATTCCAATTATTTAGTGATTTTAGGTTATTACAGGTAAATGGCTCAATATTGATAAATTGCATCTTTCTAATCAATAATTGTTTTCATTTAAGTTTTGAAATTAATTGCTTTAAAGTTGATGAGAGCATCCCTTTTAGTGATTTTATGATCTCTGCTAAATTATGTACTCATGTGACCTTTGGCATACTTAATAATTTTACCTTCTTTAGTTTTTATTTTTCTTGATCAATCTTTTCCATTTTTTTCTATTTTAAAGTTTTTACTAAATAAGTAGTTTTATTCTACTGACCTCTCAAAAACCTTACTTCTATTTTATTCCATTTTAGTTCTTATCTTTATTTTTCTTCTCTTCTAGCTTCTTTTATGTTTTGTACCTTTTTTCAAATACTTGAAATGTACTCTTTTCTCATTATTCTAATATAAATACATATTCAATTCTAATATAAACTTATTAAATTACACATATTCTTCTAAGGGAAGCTTTAGCTATATCTCACAAATTTTTATTGCAGTATTTTATTTTTCATTTTTAAATATATTCAAATTTTCAGGAAAATTTACTTTTCCTTTCAAACCATGGTTACTAAGAAGTATGCTTTTAAAATTTCAAATAAGTTTGTTTTCTTGTACCTTTTTGTTGTTGATTTCTAACTTAGAATACAGTAAACATGGTCTAATATCTAAATTTTCAAAATTTATGTAGGTAACATTTTTAAGATGCTTGTTTGAAGATGCAAAAAGATTGATAGGCTTGGATCATTAAAGAGGACATATATGAAATGAAGGCAAACTTGAGAAAATTAAATACTTATGGGAGGCAGTAAACATGAGAGGGAGACTGAAGAATGAGTTTGGGATGTGTGGAGAGATGATAGGCCCCCAGATCTCTTTGAGAAGAAAAGAGTTGGGGACCTCCTTCTTGTAACGAAGAGGGAAAGAGGAAAGAATGACTGTAAATATCAGACACTTTTTTGATAAGGTGGTTGAGAATTTTCAGAATGCATCAGTATTTTCTGTTAAAGATTGAACAAAATCATTTTGTAAGGTAGGTGGCAAGGTTGGTAGAAAGTTTAAGAAAACTCAACAAAAAATATGGATAGATGGTGGTGATCATAGCATGACATTGTGGATGTAATTAACAGCACTGAATTATATATTTGAAATTTTTATAAGATACTTTAATGTTATAGGATAATTTAAATGCACAGACACACACAAAACCATAGGACTGTATGACACAAACAGTGAACCCTAATGTAATCCATGGGCTATAGTTAACAATACAATTATAAAGTCTTCCTTCATCAATTAGAGCAAATGTACCACACTAATGCAAGATATTAATAATAAGATAATATATGGGAACTTTGTATTTTATGCATGTGTTTTCTGTAAACCTACTCTAATAAAGAAATGTATATGAAATAGGAGAACAAACTAGAGAAAGATCGGAATGGTCTTTGGATAGTGTTAGCAAGTAGCTAGAACAGGTCTCCATTAATTGAACACTGTGTTAGCTGGAGTGAATTATGAGTATCTCCACAACCTTAAGTCAGAATTGTTATTGCAAACTGGGCCTAAACTTTCTTCAAATTCTATCACTTGTACATTCCATTGTTTCCAGTTCCAGGTCCTTGGGGTATATCCTTGATGCCCCATCCCATGCCTGGCCCCATAAACAATGTGCTTTGTTTCCTCACAGGGTAAGGTTCATTCTGGAAATGCTGCATAGACTAGTAGTCATAGCTATATTAGGTTGAAAAAGAAAAGTTTAAGGCATTTCATTTCTAAGATTTAATTTAGAATTAATTGTTTTCATTTAGCACAATCATTACACACAGATTCTCATTTTTTACACCAAATTCCGACAGTTTCTATTTTTAAATCATTTGTTGGTTTCAGTGCTTCCCAAATGTCATGTTCATTTTATGTTCACACAACTGTTTAGAACCATAGCACTGTTTAAATTTGTGAATGTTTTTTATTCCTTCTTCCTGCCTCTGTCTGGCTAAATATATACATGCTGCTGATTGAAACAATATCTACACATAAACACACTATAAAATCAATGATTTCCAAACTGAAGCCTGAGATCTTTGGACACTATAAACATTTCTGAATAATCAAACTGTACAACATATTTTATTACAGTAAGTTCAAATGATTTGTCTCTTTTATCCATATGAATGATTTGCTTTCATTGCTCCCAACGAAGAAGATTAAACCCCATGCTATAAATTGTTGGTGATGCTTCTAATTTCTTCTGGAACCAAAATGACCACCTGTCCAGAACTGAGGGGTTTCCCAGGAAGCAAGAGTTTCAGCTTTAATTCCATGACAATTGTGGGCAAACTAGAATAGTTGGTCATCCTATCTGCAAGTCAAACTGAATCCAAAGTTTGGGTTATCTCTGTTTTCAACTGAAATTCAATGTGCCATACGTTTTGTTTTTTATTATTTATTTTTTTATTTACTTATATTAATAAATCTGGTAGTTCCCTCCATGTGTTCTATGTGCTTCAAATCTGAACTAAAAAATATTACAAACTGCATTTTAAATGAAGTATATACAAAAATTTTAAGAAGCCAGCTTGGAGAAATAATACTTGTACTGTCAACTCCATTTGCACATACATGTATGAACATTACAAAGACTGGCATCTCACAAAGGCTGGAAATAATTTGAGGTTGCAGACCATGAAACCTCATGCTCTAGGTCTGAAACCAAATGTCAAGATACTTTACCAGGTTGGTCTGACACAAGATGAAAGTAAATAAGTTTGTGATTTGGGGGAATTTGGGAGGTGAGGTATTATATAAGTAATGCAAGTAGAGATTAAAAGTGAGACTTTATTTCTTTAAAGTTTTGTTCATACAATTATGTTAATTTTCTTGGTTTGGACTTTAATAATACACTAAATTAGCATACAGCACAGGTGGTTGTGGAGGTAAGTATTATGGTATAAGGTTTCAAGGGCATACCTCTATTGCCTTAAAATTGTCTCAGCTTCTTTGTCTAATATCTCATATTTGATGTCACAGGAGGTAAGATAATATAGATTTTGACAAAACAAAAAGGAGCAGGTGACAAAGTAGTTGATTTTCATCAAGTAAGTTTTGGTCTAATTCCTTAACCTTGGAAATAAAAACCTAAAGCATAGGGAAGTAGACACATTTACAGATTCAGAGTCAAATCCACTAGGAGGTTTTGGTTCAAGAATGGAAGAAACAATTGTGCAGAGTGTAGCACCTCTATTATACAACAGGTACATTTCTGAGCACCGTGGTCTAGAGAGGAAACAACTTTGCAAACATGGAAAATATGTATATCGCTGAGAGATAGAACACACTGTTAGAAAATAAGGCAGCAGTGATTTTATAAAGCATCTTTCTTTTTTTCCCTCCAGGTATTTAAAGCAAAGGGTAACTACTGTTCTTGGAAAGAGTGGGAGGACGGTTATGCTAAATTTTCACAAGAATACAATCTATGTGACCATGGTCTAAAGATTTCCCTAAAGAGATTCATGATGTTGAGAAGAATGTCTTGAACACAATTACTCTCCTTTGATATAGGAGAATGAAGGAAGGTGAGATGATCAATTACTTAGCATGTGCACAAAGACTGTAAAATCAGAGGAGAAGAAGCTTGATAATGACAGGTTCCTGTGACAAGAACTTCAAAGCCCATCAAGGGGTTGATTGAGCTTTGAAAGCAGGCAGGCAGCACAGTCCCTGTTAGCTTTTCTGTTAAAGATACAATGGGAATCCACATCACCAGGTGACTTATTGAATTTTCACCTGTCTTCCCAGAAGTGGTGAAAGGATGGGAGGGAGAATAGCAGCAGCTGCAGTTCCTCTAGGGCCCCACCGATCTACCACCTTTTGTGTGGCAGAGGGTGAAGCAAGAGCTGAAGTAGTCAGAGGAATTCACATTTTACAATAAACCTCCCTGACTTGTGGATTTATCCACAAAGAACATTGGATTTATGCCATATGGTAAGTATAAATCATTCTTCTAATTATGGATGAAGGACTTAGCAGATTCCTTCCTTTAATTAACATTTGTGGAGCACCTCATAAGTGCCTGGTGCTGTGCTAGGTGGGTTTATGAAAATAGAAGGATTTTGAATTAGATCTAATTCTGTTTTATCCATTTAAAATATTATCAGTGGTTGACTTTGATAATAGGCAAGGATAACAGAATATTGCTCTTTCTCCCACCCTCATTTCCTATTACTTGTTGCGCTTTACATCTTTATGGTAGTAAAAGTTTGAAAAATAAATTATTTTGGGTACTTATGCATATCTCCTCCTTCCATCTGCTCATTTCTAATTAGCAGCCAAATTAAGAAATGATGGTACAAGGGTAATGTGTGCATGCATGTGTGTGTGTAGCCTGCATTACTTAAAACTGGACTAGTCCTAATTTTGGAAAGCCTCACAACATTGAGCTATTTTATCTAAATCCAGAGAATATTTCTGAAACTTTTTTGAAAGCCCATTTTTCTTCCTTTTTAATATTGATTTGTTTATAGCATGGCAAAATACATTGATTTATCCTCTCACCTACTGTCAAAGCAGCCTAGTTCTGATGTTGAACATGGGCCATTTCAGGTAATCTATCATAAAATGGCTCAACAGTGTCAAACTTCTTTAGAGCCCTTTCTGAATGTGTTTTCTTACTCAAATGCAACCACTTTGTGGACTGACCTCTGCACCTGGTGTGTCAAGATTCAGTAACTAATTGAATGCATAGTGATTTCAGTTCTCCACCTGAGACAGCCCTGGTAATCAAACTGAGCCTCTCTCAGCAATGGGACCTATAAATTAGCTTAGTACTCCATCAATCCAGGCTCTGTCAAAAAGAAAAAAGAAAAGAAAAGAAAAACTGTTAGCAAAATTACACCCTTCCACATTTGTACCCAACAACCAAATAATCATCAGCACTTTGAATCTGTTAAGAAAGGGAATAAATATAGCCTTCTATTAAAATCCTTAACACGTAGAAGGAAAAGAAAGCACTCATTTGGGTTGAACACATTTTATTTAACAATGAAGGTCTAAATCCCAATTTCATCTTCACTGTCATGAGCACTGCCTATTCTTATAAACAGTAAGTACTACTGTTGTACAAAATATACGCTCATTGCAGTATAAAAAAGAGATAATCTAACAGCTCTGAGGTTGCAGGTCAGGTTTCTGGAGAAGCAGAGTCTGAAATGGAGATTAGTTTGCAGAAAGTTTATTAGCGAATGTCCCAGAAAGGAAGGAAGCTGGATTGTGCAGAAGAAGCAGCTGGGTTCCTATGGTGTCATAACCAGACTCTCAGCTTACCTCCGAAGGAGCTTGACACTTGGATGGTCCCACCAAGTTGTCTGGATTTGGGGTCAAGGGGTCAGGCCCTTATTCCCTTGCATGGACCAGTTTTTACCTGCAGGATTCCCCAGAGAAGACGGCCTGACTTTGGCAAAGTTGACTCTCTCCATGTCCCAGAAAGAGTTTAAGTAACTGAGGTAATACACCCTTTTATCCTGATGGGGGATCTAAGCTGCATAGCACAGTGTTCACTACATCCAGTAAGTGGCAGTTATAACAATCCAGCATAAGCCTCCAGATACAACAATAACAACAAACAGTTCAGGAGAAATGCAAGTAGTTAATTGTTATATTTTTTTTCCAAAATGAATGCTGGTGAAATACTTTTGACATGAATGTCCCACTGTTGGCTTTCCAATTATTTTGATCCTTGAGTCAAACTGTTGTGAGATGAAGGTGGTTTTGTTCCATACAGATATATCACCAATTCTGCCTGATAGTTTAACTAACAAAAGAGAGGTTTTCAATAGCATTCACAGAAGCAAAGGTCATATTTAGGCTCAGAGAATGGGTAGCCACAGGTGTCATCACTTTCTCTGAGTTTTGTTCTGTTCAGAGAATGTTCTAGAAAAAAAGTCGGTGAGTTATGGCAAATCACAAAGTCTGATTACTTGGTTAGCAAGTAAAGAAACTACCAATGCCTTTCAAGGCATATTAACAATTAACATATTAACAAGGCACATAACAATAAATATAGAAAGGAAGCTTGTGAATATAAGAACAAGTTATAGGAGTTAGAATAGTTGACATGAATTAGTTGAATCATAGGCAAAAAGCAAAACTGATTAGATCTGATGCTTTAGAAGAAAAGTTCTACTAGGATACAAAAATCTGCTAGATGGAAAGATATGGAGAAAAGATAGTTGAGGGAGATGTTGGGATAAGATGTTAATCTAGGGCAGATTTTCTCAACCTCAGCACTACTAAAGTTTCGAGCCAGATTATTTCTTTGTTATGCGGGACTGACCTGTTCATTGCAGGATGTTAAGCAGCATTCCTGGGCTCTACTGACTAGATGCTAGTAGCAACTCTTCCCTCACCAGTTGTGAAAATAGAAAATATCTCCAAACATTGTCAGATGTCCCCTTGGGGCAAAATTGTCCCCACTAAAAAAGCTTATCTAGAAGGGATTATGGAGGAATATTAGTGCATATGTCATTAAGGGGAACTAGAGGTGAGCCTAGGGATTATATTTTAATTATACTCACTATATATGTATACACACACACACACACACACACACATACATATATATATACTGTTCTTTGTTTCGTACTAGAGTGACCTCTGTTCCTCTAATGAATGTGTTCCTCATTTTATAATTATCATTTTCTAAATCAAGGTAGCTGTGTGTGCAATGGGAACACTATAATCGGAAGAAGACAGAAATAGGGTGTAGAAAGAATGAAAAGCATAATGAAGGAAGTAGCTGGCTGTTTAATTTAATCCTCAGGAGGTTTTTAAAGTACTTCAGGCATGGTTTATCACAGGAAGCATCTAATGGTTATATTTTTAAAGGCAAATAACATAATCAAGTCTTTCTTAGACTACATGATAAGAGCGTGGTCATTTAATTCTTCATCTGAATCTTTAACGGAAGGTTTGAATTCCAACATATTAGAATTCCTTTTCTCATTTTCTTGATATGAGAATTGAAGAAAATGTGATTCGATATTACTGGTTCTAGGCTGCTATATATCATGTTGCACTAGACCCTAATCCAACCATAATGTTAGATAATGTAGTGGATATTTCAGATTAGGCCACCAATTTTTTCCTCTCAGGGACAGTCTCATCATATTGTTTAAAATTTAATGCTATATGAGCTTTATTAAGCAGAGGCATCCTATTTCCTTACACATACTTAGACAATAAACATAATGCCAGATTTATCTGTTCCCACAGCTGTGTGTTTGTAAATGTCAGAGCAAGGCATATTATGTTAGATTGGAATCCATTATCATTCATGAAAATAAGTCACATTTGAATAATTATGAGAAAGCGAAATAAAACAACTAAAGAAAATTTATAATTAAAATTCTTCCCTAACCTAAAGCAATAATAAATGAATCTATATTTTACATAGTTGTGATGAAAATTTTGCCTTCAAATTCCTTATCTTTCTTGGTCCTTAGCCAGTTTCTGAAACTCCATGTAGGTTTTTATTGAAGACTTTTTCTTTCAGTCAATGGAAATGTTAAATGCCTATGTAATTGTGAAGTTTATTTAGCTTACTTCTTTGTAGAACGAATTCCCCCTCCTTCAAATATAAAATGATTATTAAATCCATCAAGTGAAGGCAGCATTACTGCCATTTGCCAGTTATTATATAGCTGGAGAGAGGAACAAGACTATAATATTTTGATAAATGAACATTAAAACATTTACTAAAATATATTTTTGCAGTTTTCTTTTAGCAATATGTACTCTCTTCTGTTTCCTGAATCATACTTTTGATTTCTTTCTAATTTTCACTCTTTGTATTCACTGAATACCTTCAATCCCATCTCTGACCAATTAAATCATACTCAATTTAAATGCCATCTCTTTCATGATGCCTTAAGAGACCAGTACACAAGATTTAATTCACTTTTTTCTGGGTGTCTGGGCTGCAACTCCTGTGATACAGATTATGCCTATCCTTTGACTGATGGCTTGGCTTCCATCCTTATCTCTTGGTTTACGAGGAAAGATCCTATCCCTTCTAGGTGATCTTTCAATTGGACTTAAAATGGCTCCAGGGAGGCTCTGTTTCTCATGTAGTTCATAGCTGTACAGGGAGACAATCCTCAGTGTCTTTTGTCTTGTGAGGAGAGGCAATATCTGCATTTGATCCAGACTGTATTTTCGAGGATGTAATTTGAAAAGAGAGTAATCCTAAAAAACATAGTCTCTACTTCTAGAACAGAATGTGGTTTGTTTACTAATATGTAATATAGTATCTCCTTTTGGGGAAAAGGCAACTGTCCATTATCAAAGACGTGTGTTCCCTAAAGTCAAGTTTCCTCTCCTGTAATGCACTCCACTATAAGTAGAAGAGTCACTTGAGCCTTTCTTCATTACCATGTGGGAACTAGGGTTTGGGGAAACTACTGCAAATGCTACTACTCTGTCTACTGCTATTGTTCTGCCTAATAAATCATCTGTTATCTCCGACCCAGGTGTCTCATGTCTTCTTTTACTATCCAGGAAATCGGGGCAGCCTAAGTTTTTTGCTTGCAAGTAGGGTAAAGTCTCAGAACCATTACAATTCTTCATTTTAGTCCATGGAAAGTATTTACACAGTATCTTCCTCAGCTGTCAGTGGGCCTGCCTTACTTCCCAATCACAGTCCTCTTCTCTCTCATACCTGGTGTCTTTTTCTTTTTTTTTCTATTTCCTCAGTCTGGCTGGGATTCCTTATCTTATTTGTGAGCAGGTATGGCTGAAGAGGTCGCCTCTTCACAGCCAGTGCTCCTCATGGTGAGTGCTCTTGTGGTTTCTTCTTGGCTCAGATGCCAAAGCCCGCTGCTGCCTGCAGAGCACAGAGGGGCCTGGTGGACAGGGCTTGCTCAGTCTTCCTCAGTAACAAAAAAGATTATGACTCTCAAATTGGTATGGCAATGGAGAGCTCTTCACTTCTGTCACAGGGCCTTCCTTTTATTCACAGCAGGGGGAGTCAGGCCCGTGCTTTGGCCCATCCTAAGCAGTCTGAGGAGGTTCAGGGGTTTGACTGCTAGGGCCTGGCGGAGTAAGTGGCAAGAGCCAGGGGAGGCTGCTCAGTCTTGGAAAGACCCTTTCATCCCCATCTTTTAAAGGAAAGGCAGCAATCTAAATCAAATGCCAGCTTTTATGTGTCTTGAAACTGTTTAATTTACCACCCTGCTTTGTAGTCCACCTATATCCTTCCAGACAATTTTATTTATCATTCAAGCACACACTCTACTTTTTTAATTCTCTTTTTTAAGATTTATTTTATTTTTCTTTATTTATCTGATTTCTTTTTCTTTATTTATCTGATTTCTTTTTCTTTATTTATCTGCCCCTTCCCCAGATGGTTCTCTCATTTGTATGTCATTGTTTGCTCCCCTTCTCCAGGAGGCACAGGGAACCAAACCCGGGACCTCCCATGTAGTAGGAGGGCACCCAAGAGATTGAGCCACATCTGCTTCCCAAACACACACTCTTATATAGAATAGGTGTGTTCTTCTATAAACAAGATCATGCCATAATGTTGTCCCACAGTTTAAAATATACAAGTATGTATTGGAAAGCCTCATGTCCATGAATTTAGATCTACCTAATGTTTTTAAATATTGCAGAACATTCTAATTATCAATATGACATAACTTATTTAACCATTTTAGTGATTGTTATTCTGCTACCGAAGCTTAAAGGCACACATAAAATAATTATGAGTTGTTGCTAATTATTATAACATAAATTATTTTATGATTGAGGTATATCTTTTGATTATATTAAGTTCAAGAAATTAACAGTAGTAATACTAGACTGCCCTCAAATATGTATCTTTCTTTGATGCCATAAGACATACCAGACATACTAGAATAAGAAAAATGAAATGCCATAGATTGGACAAACTCATGCTGCACCAACTTTTTCCTGATTTTTTGCCTTCCATGGCTAGAAAGATTATGATGATCACACTCAGGATTCTCACCCCTGTATCATATGTGCCAATACTATCCTAAAAATACGTGCTTATGAGGACCATTCACTAATTGCATTTAAGAGATATTTCAATTTATGTACTTGTCAAATTTTCTTTATCAGAAAATTTTTAATTTAAGTCAGTTTCTCCTACCTCAAAATTTAGCCTTGCAAAAACCTTGGTCACTTGAGTCCTTATTTTGTAGAGGGTTAAATTGTCTGATATAGAGCAGACACTGCCTATTTCACTAATTGCTCTTGATAGATGAAATTTAACCTCTCCGTTGTTTTTTGTCTTGTCTATCTATTGTTTTATCTTAGTTTTGCATTAATCTTTTTTTTAAGGGAGATTTAATTTTTGTCTGTCAAAGCTCTTTAATATTCTTAGCTGAAAGGTGTTCTAATAAATAGAAAATTGTTAACATAATAATTTGAATGAGAATAAAGATATGAATAATGAACTTGAAGAACCTCAAGCTAGCTCATTTTGAAATGAAAATATTAAATCAGAGATGAAGATCCTGTATAAGCATGGCATTTTCATACAGGGTTATAAGAACTTGATAGCAACGCTTTGTGAAGCAAAGCTTGACGGTTTTATCCATAGACTTTCAGTGATCAAGAAAAGCCATAATAAAGAGTTCTGTTATTTTCTGTGGCAGTAAAACAGATGATTTAAATGAATTCTGAAACAGGCTTTTTCTACTAAATTCTGAAATAGATCACATGTCTTAAGCAATTCATTCAAAGCCATTTTTCTTTAAGCTAATGGCAGGGAGTGGGAGGGAGTTCTATTTCAAAACAAGTTGAACATTCCCTCAATATTTGTGCTAACCACTCCAACAATAATAGGAAATCATGTTTTCATAATGATCCCAGCTTATTCGACTAAAATCAGCTGGAAGATTTTCTACATTCCACTGAATACCATCCCAAGCATAAGAAAAATGGATATTACACAAAGGAATAAATCCTTATATTTGAAATGAGTTTCATATAGCTCAAAAATAATTTCTTATATTACCTCATTTGAGTATATGAACTTGAGTTATATTTCAAGCAATTTACATTTTTTAGTAATTTTCCATGTGATACTACCTTCGCCAGTCTGATATATAAGTGTAAAAGCTATACAACAAAACATTATTTTGGAACAATAACTGACTAGCTAATGGAAAATGTACTTGTAGGTTTCAGGGTGGACTTTGAAATACTTTTAGGGTGCAAGGGTATGTGACGTTTACTTTTAATTATCAATATATCTTAAGAGTAAAGAGCTTAATTGAATAGATACACATGGTATTTTAACTATTCTTGCTTCTGTTAGCAACAATGGGTTATAATAAAGAGAAAATAATTACAGCTCTATTTCCAAATCATTGAAATGTCAATTGGAAAAATATTTTGCACCTACTGCTAGGATGGGAGAGCATGAATGAGATTGTATTTTAAATTTATTCTAAATTTCTGAAAAAAACGATACTAAGTAAACTCACAAAGACACAGGAAAACAATAAACAGAAAAAATATAAGTATTCTGGGAAGAGATGACTCCTTGTACTAATCACAATGGACAAACACTGTTATAAGCAATGTAACCCTAAGCAATGATGAGGATCAAGACAGTCTAAGACCTTGAATATCATCACTGGTATAAAATTTATTGAAATTCAACACCCAGACTCAAGAGTAGATACCACCTAGTCAATATGTCAACAGCAAATATTAAATCACTGACATACGCACAGGGTTCTCACTTTACAAAACGTTTCATGTATTGTGTCTCATTTGGGAACTTTCTATTTGGCTAGACACTGTTTTTTCAAGGATGTACAAGACATGGTCCCATAATCCAAGGAATTTGTAGTCCAGTTGTATAGACCAAACATGCAAACAAAGGAAATATGTTACCATATGTAACCGTTGGTCAATTTGATGTAATTATGAATTCTAAAAATATAATTGGATCATGCTTGTAAACTGATCTGTTAATCTGGGCATGATTAGGTTATGATTAGGGTGTTGAGCCCCACCCCTTGGTGGGTGGGGAATCAAATATAAAAGGCATGGCAAGAACAGTTTTAAGAAGCAGTCTTTGAGAAGCAGCTTTGATGTTGGAAAGAAGGCCCCAGGAGAAGAGAAGCGAACCATTCGCCTGATCGCCTACAGCTGACCTTGTGGAGGAAACAGGAGCTAAGCCCGGAGAGAAATGCAGCCCCGGGAAGAGAGGAAGCCAAGAAGCCTGAACCTTGGGCAAATGTCGGCAGCTGTCTTGCTCCAACACGTGACAATGGACTTTGGTGAGGGAAGAAACTTATGCTTGATGGCCTGGTAACTGTGGACTTCTACCCCAAATAAATACCCTTTATAAAGACCAACCCATTTTTGGTATTTCACATAGCACTCCTTTGGCTGACTAATACACCAAATGAACCACGCTTATAATCATGAATATGATAGAGGCCGTACATAGTGTAGAGTTGAAGGAAGAAGTCTCTGAATGCTTCTCTGATCCGATCTTGTATGATTCCTTCTGTCTACTCTTTTCTACTCTGCTTCAACCACAATGAATAAATCTGCTGCTCCTCAAAAACCCAGACTTACTTCTCTGGGATTTTGTATTTGCTGTTCCTTCTTCTTGTAATGCTCTTCACCAAAATATCCAGAAATATTGCTCCTTCCCTTCATTCAGGTCTTGAAGCAAAATCACCAACTCCAGGGAGACTTCCCTGGCCATGATGTCTAAAATGACAAGCATTAGCTTTTTCTCTAAAGCACATATCATATTAAATGCCTAATCATATTAAATGCCTCTTCCCTGCTTAGTATTTTTTCATGAGAATTTATCACTTTCTAATTTATTAAGTACTTCACTTGTTTACATGCTTTTACATTTCTTACTATATCATATTAATAAATGACATGAGGTGATTTCTTTGTCTTTTTTTGTTTACTATTATGTCCCATATGCCTAGAAATGTCAAAATATTTGTTGAACTAATTAATAAATGAATTAATAACAGATGGATAAATGATAAATGAAAACTCTCTTGAGAGAAGAAGTTGTAATTTCAGGGCGGGAAGACAACATAGGAAACTCTCAAGTCTACCCAAAGGTAGAGCCTTACTGCTTTATTGAATAACTTTCTGATGTTATTACCCAGGAAATCAAAAGGAAAATGAAAGTTTCTCTGTTTTCCTCTCTGGCTGTACTGGACTCTCATTGTTTGGGACCTATGGTGGATTGGGCCACAAAAGCTTGCAAATGTAAGAAATGAGACTGTTTTGTGAGATCATTGTAATGAATCTCTACAATGATTTGCAAAATTATCTGAAAAGGACAAATGCCCCCCAGACCGGAAGCACTATAACTGTACCTGATTGAATATAATTTGCATGTCAAAGGAAATGTCTGTGTAGAAGTAGGATTAGGTAAACTTGGAAGTACAGAAAGAAAACATCCATGGCAGAAACCATGGCAGTGCTCATCCCATCTAATGGAATTACCACTTAGACAATGGATGCTGA